>VZTU01034248.1:0-72825 GCA_013400835.1 Zapornia atra
CACACTTCTCATTATTCAACTCTAGTTTTACTGGGTGTGTAGTGTAATACATTAGAGCGTTTTCTTTCCTTTATTCTATGCTGAGTCTGTTTTGCCCATGATGCTGATTGCAGAATGATCTCTCCCTGACCTTATCTTGACTCCTAAGCCTCTCAATATATATTTTCTCCCTTGTCCAGCTGAAAAGAGGAGTGATAGAGCAACTTTGGTGGGTGTCTGGCCTCCAGCCAGGGTCAAACCACCACAAGCCAAGGCTGGGTATTTAGGTAGAACACACATTCAATTCAATGCAAACTTCTGAGCTTCAAGTAAGAGTTCAGTCAGGAAAGTCCTGTATCACTTGAGGGCATGAAAAGCAATGTGTTCTTTCTACAGGTAGAGGATGGTACAACCCCTAAAGTGAGTAACACAGGAGACTGAGAATTGGCACCCAGCCTGGCAAAAGTAGCTGTCAAACGGGATTTGGGGAAGGGGCTGCGCTGAGCCAGCAATCTGAAGCCCTCGCTTTCAGAAGACTGTGTCTTCAAAATCCCTTAATGGTGGCTTGAGTACTCCTCAGGCCAGGGGTCTAGTTCCAAATAAGGAACTCCAGCTTGGTGCCAATCTTCTGTTTCAAGAACAGCTCACCCTCGCAGTACTTGATCTCCTCTTTTAGACACCACAATGGTAACCTTCTGTACACACCCAGACATCAGCTTGATCAACCTGAAAATAAGAACTTCCTGAAATCATAGAAAATTTGAGCTCTGATCTGCTTTCTTGCAGAAGACAGGTTTTCTGTAAGACAACAAAGGAGATGAGATGGGATTTGTAACAAGTCTGAGCCTGTTCTCCTTGAGGGGTTCTCCCTATTCTACCAATAGCATGTTGTGAAGTGCATTCTTACATCCCAACTGGTGGTGTTTTTAGTCAGTTCCTTACCTAGCAGAAAAATTACAAAGTCCTGACTGAAAGTGTTGATTTGGCCAGCCACCAGTGTCTTTTTTCTTCACCCTTCCCTCCTTCTACTCCTGCTTCCCAATAGACTCTGATTTCCTATTTCAAATAACCTACTTTGGCTTCTGGAAGAGCTCTGTTTTGCCACATAGCAACGTCAGTGACTAATATGTGATAAGTTTGCAATGGTAATTCCAAATTCTGCACTGCAAGACCAAATGTGGGACAATAGTGACTTATATATGGTCTTAAACTGTGTCTGTTTGTTTTGGTGATCTATGCAAAGTGAATTTGCTGAAGCACAGTCTGTTCTGTACCAGAAGAATACCTGATTAAAATAAAGTGCCACAAATGATTTTAGATAGCTCCTCTCCTTTGACTTTAAAGAAGTCTTGAAGATGGAGAAATTGAGAATATATTGCAAAATTCTTGCCTTGTAAAGCAAAGGCATGAGCTCCTTGGATTCACAGACACAACTTCTTCATTTTGGCATTTATCAGTAGTTGAATCCGCCGTAACTAAGGAGTTCACTCTTCCACTTCCTATCAAAATAATAACAAAAAAAATCTGTTCAGAAGAAGGTTATGATGCAGGCTTCCTACCATCACAGCAATGTGCTAACTTCAGCAGGGCCACTGGCTGTTATGTTTAAAGCATGCTGACATTTGCTGATGCCTCTGTGAACAACTGGCGTGATCTGCTCTTTGGCCAGGTGAATGGCAGGCGAATGCAGGCAGTGCACTTGGCTGGGGGGCACCTGTCCTCACAATCTGAATTCCTGGCCGATATGAGAGAGCCAGTGTACTGCCATTTCTGCTCTCTTGGCTGCTGATACCATCACCTTCTTAGTTATTTATTTTTATCTGGGACTGGGAATAAAGTGGCAAAGCAAGTTACCCAGTAGATTCACATAGAGTTTGCTACCAGTCTGTTTTGTGGAGTTTATCGTGCTCAGTATCACCTGTGGATAGCTCTCTTGCAACATAAGAAATGAAGGGTGGAATGAAGCAAAATCAGAGGATACTAGAAGCAATACCATGACGTGGCTTTAACATTGTCCTGCAGGATACTTTAGTGCTGTCCTTGGGAAAAAAGATAGAAAGAAGCTACTTTAGTTGGCGTTGATGATCTTTATGGGTCCCTTCCAACTCAGGATATTCTGTTTCTATATGACTTTTATCCAGGTTCTGATTCTCTGTGCTGTAATGTATAAGGAAAGTTCATTTACATTTCATTCACATTCAGTGCAGTCATTTGTTTACAGCAAAGTTATTTTGCATGTAATTGCCATCCGTGGCCAGAACTTTTCATGCATGGAAATCAAAAACCAAAACCAAAGAAGGGCAGGAGTAACGGAAAAAAGATACGAACATGTGCCCTGCCCAGCCTCATCATTGTGTTTTCTTTAGCACTCATCAAGATCAAGAGGATACTTGAGTCACATTCCTGCAAATCTGCAAAATGCTGTTGAATTCACTCAGTGTGGGTCGAAGTTTGGCATTCTACGTGTCATGAGATGACTGAAGCCCACAAACACTGGCTTGGTTTCTGAGTGTCAGAACACGAAATTGAGAAGTGTGCCCAGTCATATTCGGAACAAGCTTCTAAGCACAAACTGAAAGTATACAAGCCGAATTGCTGGGAAGGGAGTCACGATTTCCTCCTTAATGTTCTGGTGCGAGCCCTAAAATGGCTGAAGTCTCTGGGAGTAGGAAGCTTGCTATTGACATCTATTGATGAAGAGGGAGAAAAGCAGCTCAGACTGGCCTGAGCACACCATGTATCAGAGGATGGATAGAGTTGGGAGCCCCTTGTGAGCTGGTGAACAAAGGGGAGTGACTAAACCAGCCCAACTTATTTTCATCTTTTTTGTGGCCTCATTTGCTGGAAGTGCTTCTGGGTAGGGATCTATTCTGAGAATTGGTTTGACTTCGTAAGAATTAAATTCAAAGGTCAGACCATAAAAAATCTACTACTTACAGCCTAGCTATGTGGATATAATGTTTTGTCCTGTACACCACTCAGTTATTATTCTCTTGGTGTCATCAGCTTTTATCCTAAAAGGTGGTTAAATACAGTAGCACTACGCTTTTTTCTACCAGAAATTAAAATCTTTGAATAACCAGCACTTCCACTGCACTTACAGTGTTGTTAAATCACCGCTGTGTATATACATAAATCCCAGCTTTCATTGTGTGTACACACTGCATGACCATGGGATCATTTTCACATGTAGCTATTTGCTATAGTTCCCTCATTACTGTCTAAGCGTGGTTTTAGTTCATTTGCCAATTTTTCAGCTTTTCAAGAAGAAATACAAGCAGGAATTGCCATCAGGTTCCCATTTCTAGTGATTCAGTTTGCCCTATGTCATAAAACTCTTTGATACACATAAATATGCTTTCACATGCATGTGAATAATTGTTTTCAAAGTACAGCATAGTCCCACAGACAAGGAAAGCTGTCTGAACACGCTTCCAAACACGGACTGAACACAGTCCTGCTGGGTTTGACTGCAGCTCTTCACAAGTGAATGTTGTATCTGCTTACACCAAGTCTGAATTTACCCCTATGCTTTCTTGAAAAGAACAAACAAATCCCAACAGCAACAGCAAAACCAAACTGAATGTATTAAACAGCTATTTAAATATTTAAACCATTAAGCAATATGGGCTTTCTTGTGCATCAGCAGGGAGCTAAGCTTTCCCCAACAACAGTCAGTGATGGATGGCAGTGCATAGGTGTGCTGGCTGGCCCAGCACCTTTAAGGAGGGTCATGTATCTTTCCCAGTATGTACCAGTTTGTAGTAGGCTTGGAAATGTTGGGAGGGAGGAAGCAAGCTTCTTGGATCACGTGATCTGATCTAGTTAAAGGTGTCACTGCTTACTGCAGGGGGGTTGGAGTAGATGGCCTTTAAAGGTCCTTTTCAACCTAATCCATTATATGGTTCTCTGATTCTATGAAGGAAGACTTCAGTTATTGCCCTTAACTTAGGCAGATCCTGAGACAGCAGGGCAGTGTGCTGTCACCTAAAGTCGAAGAGTGCCAGTAAAAGATTAGACAAGAGATTCAGGCAGTTATGTGTCATTAGCAAGTCCACAGAGCAGCCAGAAGCCAGGGTTGTTCTCTGACTCGTACTTTGTTTTGATTTTTTTTCTTTTTTACCATCTAATGAATTTATTTCCCAAAAACCAGTTTCCCAAAACTAAATAAAACTAAATAAGTACCAACAGCACAACAGAAGCACTTTCTTGAAACTCTTGCAGCAGACTGTGGGAAAACTGAAGTCTACACACATCCTAACATCGAGAAAATGGTAAGCCACACTCATGATATTCATCCCTGTTTTTTTCCTCATGTCAGTCTTCTACCTCACACAGGTCCATGTGGTGGCTCTAGTCAGCAAAGCAAACTGCATGAATAAATTAGGATGCTGAAAGCACAAAAGAATTGAATCACATCACCTCTTCTGTGAATTGCAGGTGGCAAAGTCCAGACATTCAAATACAGAATTGTTTGGTTTTTTATAAATCACAATACAAATCTGATAAACACAATCATCAAACTACATTTTGCCTTATTGTGAAACCTTCAGACCTCCTTGAAGCTCTGAGGAATAGTGTCTCTTCGAGGCAGACATATCACTTCAGAGGTACTCTGAAGAGGTTCTGGCTTGCAATACAGACAGAAGTTGACAAACTCTGTACATCCTCCTGATCCCCACTGTGAACACCAGCTGGTTTATGTATAGACAGGAGTAGACTTTTCTGTCTATATGGTGTTATAACTAGACATTGAAATAGGACAAAAGTACTCGGGCCACCTATGCTCTTGGAAAGAGCACTGAAATTCAAATGTCCTGTGTTTAATCCATTAGCAAAAGAAGATAACTGCCTTTTTATTAAAACTTGGCAATCTGTTTCCTATTAATATAAACACTGAGAAGAAGAGTATAAATTCTTAGTGAGCAGTGCTCCAAATGTACATTTGATTAAAATGATGCCTCTTCAGAGAAGTAGACTGTATTTATATATTTTGGATGGAACGCTTATATTTTTTGGCAGGCCCACAGATAGAATTTGCATGTTAATATGCTAGGACGGATATGGTCTTTTTAAGTAGCATACATCAGAACTCGTATTGTTTTCCTTTGAGTCCCTACCACAACATCACTGACTGTAGGAGTTAGATGAGGCTTTTAAGAGAACCTAGCAATACCACACTGCTGAGCTTCACAACTTCTAGAACTCATTAACCAGCAGCCTGTGCAAAACTTGGTAACACGTGAAACATTTAACACCCATGCCCATGAGAATGGAAAAACCTAGGAAAGTGCAAGGAAAAATTACTCTGGCATCTCTATCAACTAAGTCTGCAGAGCATAAATTCACAATACATTTCGTTGTCATTCATGCTGCCAGCCAAGCAAAAAAAAAAACCATATTCAGAGACTGACAGAATTAATCTGATGACATGTTTATGAGGCATCACTTTTTAGTTTTATTAATCCTCCTTAAAACTCTGAAGTTCTATATTTATAGATTTCATTTGCTATTTCTGAGGACAATTCCAGAAATTTGAAAACCCAGGGTATAGACGTATGTTATAGCTTTCTCCGGAATCCACTGCAAGATACAAAGCACAGCCCTTTTTTAATTTCCTTTTTTATTTGCTCTGATTTTCATTAATAATAATAGTAACGGCAAAACCACTCCTAGCTTGCCTCAGATCATTTCTGTGTAGTCTTGGCCAAAAGAGATGTCTTTTGATTGTAACCCTTAAAAACCTTACAATGTTCCCCATGTGCTTCAGACTGAAAAGTGGGAAATGAGTAGCCTTAAAAATAGTAGAACAAGATTTGTTGTGTAGGATAAGGTTTTGCCTGTCAAGACAGATCTGAAGTTAGATAGACATATTCATAACGAAGGTATGAAATCAGCTACTTCCTGTAGGGGCCTCAGAACTTTTCTGCTTTTGAACTCCATTACTCATGCCTTCGAAGCTCATGATCATAGCGCTGATACTTTGGCGCATGGGCAGGATCCTGTACCTCATTTTGCAGTTCCAGGCACCCAACCGGAGTGAGTATCACACAGCAAGAGCCTGTACTGGAACACTAGTATTTTCCACTTCAGTACATTGTTAGGAACATCTGAGAGGCATAGTCTACAAACAGTAAAGCTTTGTGAAAGTAGGACAGTCCTCAATATATTCAAGGGATAAAAAGAATGATTTTTTAAATGACATGTTCACATAATTTCCTATTACTTCAGTCAGACCTGAAAGGTTTCTGTTTAACGGCTAGGCATGATAAAATAATTTGGTGCTTATAACTTAAATGCCAGACTTTGGACAGGAATCCAGTCCCTGTCATCAGGGACAGAAATTCCCAGAATTGCCCAGTGGGAGAGAGAGGTGCGCAATGCTCTCATGGTGGTTACCATTCTCTCCTTTCAGAAAGTAAGTGCCCAGATGGGGGCTGCAAGGAGTCACCTATACCCACCTGCATACCTCATCCTCTCACACAGCCAGTTCCTCAAAATCAGCACCTGAAAAAAGCAGGCAGCATCTGCCAGCTCTACCTGTCTTTTGGTAGTATTGAAGTATTACAGCCCTTGTCCACAAAGTAGAAAACTGAAGGGGAGATTCAGTGGCCTGCTCAGTCTTCACGAGCTCAAATTTCCATCTCCCAGGAAAGTATCCTAATCAAAAATAGGGAGGTGCCACATAAATGTGAACAGCTTCTGAGTGAGAGGAATGGAGATTTTGGACCTTAATCTGCTTGACTCTGGCCGTGGTTCATATATCATTGAGGGACAATGGGAGAAATTAATCACAAGTCTCTATCCAACAAGCGCCTACTCACATCACTGGCCATATGTGGGTGATCTGCTTGAGTATCTGGGGTCAGACTGTAGCAGGAAGGAAAGATGATGTGGCTCTTCAGGGTCCTCCCACAAAATTACTTCTGCCCCTGTGAGATGTCAGAATGAATTGACGCTTGCAGTAGATTGTGCAGCTGTTCAAACTATGATTGTGCTGCCCTCTGGGTGCTTGGAGCTTGGCTCGCTCTCACACTGCACATGCCTCTGAGCAAGAAATTCCCAGATAATAGTGGTTAGATAACATGCCAAAGTAGCTGATACTATTTTTTAAAAGGTTTTATCCTTCTTGCCCTCCCTTAATCTAGTGGTTGACATCTTAGATATTGAGCTGCTTGAGGCTGGGCCCACGTGGTCCTATATTTAGAGCATACCCAGCACATTATAGGCCTAATGCAAGCCAAATATGTTATTATAAGTCAGTATTGGAAAAAGGTTGTTGTTAAGACCAATGCACTTCTGAGGTTGCCAAGCGGGCTGTGGGGACCTCTGGACAGTACACAGCAGATTCACCTCCTCCTGCCCAAATACCTCCTTCTGTGTTTCAGGCAGTGGCCATTCCACTGAAGATACTTGCTGCATGACTTCATGCCTGTGAAACTTCATCAGAGTGTTTACCTACTCCCACCTCCATAAGATTGGAACAAAAGGGATCACTGGCTTCTTCTTAAGAATTTCTTCCTTCTTCTCAACATCCCAGCAATAACAGAACAATTTTCTGTGTGCCCTTTACACAGTCCCAGTCTCGCCCTTTACACAGTCCCAGTCTCTGGTTAATGGCACCTGGTGAGGGAAGTTGCTTCAAAAATTGCTTCACAAATTCAGTTCCTTCTGAATTTCAAGAACAACCCAAAAGCATTCCTTTCTCAATGAACTCACTTTAGACTAATGCAAACCCTCTGTCAATTAGGTAAATGTATTAATTTATTTCTGCACGCAAGCCCTTCTAAACAATTGATTTTATCTAGCAATATGCATATTGATAGATCTATTGATATTCTATGTGCCGAAATGCTTCTGAGATGCAAGTCTGAGTGTTCATGATTCAGAATACCATTAATGATACTTTCTAGGTTTCCCTTGTGACCTTATCACACAAGCAATGTGTTCTAGTTTGTGCTTAGATAAATTGCAGAAAGCATACTTGCCACATTTTGGAGAAGAAGTGAGAACTTTAAACAAGAACATTTTGAATTTCTGATCTACATGTTTGTGCCAGAAGAGATTTACAGAGCTGGAGGCTTTCCAGTCAGCAGGGACTATCTATCTAGAAGTGAAAATAGAATTGCCATTTACGCCTTTCAAGGACATTACTCTCTGAAGTCTTTAAGATACAATAGTGTACCTCCAATTTTCCTTCCTCGTCCAAGTCCCATTGAGAAACCAAAAGGAAAAAAATCTAACAAATAATATACATTTATAGCTATAAACTTCTGACATAAAGGCTTCTTTTCTGAAGTTTCATTTGTGATACTGAACCTTTATGTGTCTTTATTTGCTGTGTTTCTCTCCACACTTCATAAGAAGATAGTCAGAGCTTTATTTGGATGAGTAACTAGTGTTGGTGATTTAAATGCACTGGTTTCAGGTCTATGTTCATTAGCATTTCTATTTAATTTAATAATCCTCACACCAGTGCTCAAAAATATATGTCTGTATGTATATATAGCATTCTATACTGCTTGGTTTTGTTCTTTTTCATTTGCAGCGATTGCTGGTGTCTGATTTGCTTTAACCACGCATGGAGAGGAAAGCCAGTGATGTTTGTGTAGTTCATCAGGAATTAGCTGCTTCTCATGTAAGAGACTAGGAACAGATTATAAAGGTGCATAGGGATGTTTCTGTAAAGTGTTGAAATAGTATCTGAGACTCACTCTAGAAAAAAAGGAAAAGAAGGTTTTTAAAACATCTACTTCCAAGAAAGACAGAGTAGTCCATAGTAGTATCTGTGTATTTATTACACCTGCTCCACACTTCTGTTGGATATGATGGTCACAGGCACTGGAAGTAAGAGTTTCTCAGGGAATGCTGTATGTATTTTAAAATCTATTTTAAAATTTTTTTTCTTTGAAACCTTTTAAATTTAAAAAAATGTAGATGATATCCCAAAGCAAAGTCAGCACCGCACTGTGTATACTGGAATAGATCACAGTGTAAATAGAGGAAAAATGAAAATAAAATTCCATGTGAAATATTTGTCCAGGAATAGTCTACCCAGATTTAAAGGTTACAAAAAGCCAAACCCAAAGAAGTCTTTTCAACACTAATCTTATTTTCAAATTATTAATGTCTATCCAATAATAACATTGGTTTAAAAATAATAATAATATTTACCATCCCCTGAGTGCCAGGAATCAAACGCTCTGGGATATTCATTTTTAGTTCCTAAGTGACACATGGCAAGATGATATTACCTTCCAAGATTTTCTGTGCCTGGGATGGTGGCAAATGGGTCTGCATTCTCCAGACCTTTGAGAGCTGTCTCTGGGATGTGCCAAAAGCTTGTTACTCGCTCTTGTTTCTATCAGATACTGCTTCTTATTGCCATTGTTTAAATAGACCATTTACATGTAATACAAAGTAGAAGGAAAAGGCAGGCTAGATGTGAGGTCAGGAGGAGTAAATACACACCTTGGAGAACATATGTCATGTCTTTTTCCCTTGTAAATGTAACTTACAAAGTTCCATGTAAAAAACCAGGTCTGGGCTTTGCTGCCCTTAAACACAGTGAAACAACAGGAGATTCTCAGAATTGGTACTTTTGGCAATGCAGATGGCATTGCCAGGAACCAGGAGCGAATATGGGGATATATGTTGTCACTGAGACTCTCGTGACCTCCGTATGCATGGACATAACCTTGCAAAAAATCCTTTCAACCTGCCCTCCTTGTGCATACTTTTCTGTGCGGGAAAAGCAGGAAATAAATGCATTACCCTTGTCAAAGATGAGAAATCTTAACAAGGAAATCCTCTTGGAGCAAAGATTTGGAAAAATCCTTCCTGTGGATTTTGCAACATAGCTTTTAGTTCCTCAGTGACTGATTCCAAAGCTACTGAACCAGCTTTTCCCAGTTGCAATCAAAGCAAGCCAAATTTCACCAGGAATTAATTTGGCTTATGGTATTTTCAAGAATGGCAGTTATGTGGAGAGAAAATTCATATACATCCTTGTGAAATGATACCCAAGGTGGAAATCATAAAGAAATAAAGGTAAAGTCTTTTGAATGATGATTCTTTCTACAGTAAGCGCTAGTACTTGTGGCAGTTTTTTTTTCAAATATCAACGGTCATACTTGTGATTTCAGAGTGAATGGTGACTCCTATCGTCAAGACCAGAAAATAAATGAGTAATCAGACATCTTCAGAGAAAGTATTAGTTATTTTAACAATGAGATCCTGATTTTTGAAAGACCGTTGATGCTGTGTTCTTTAGCTCTGCATGTTCAACTATAAAGCTGTCTTCTTTAAAGTGCTGCTGATCAGAACCCCAGTTTGTTGTCTTTTCTTGCATTTTATCTTTATATAAAAACCTTAAACTACCATATTTTCTCGGGGTGCTGGTACTTCCAGAAGATATGAAAATAAGATCCTCTTTGCCACCCAGGCAGACAGTTGCTATGCTAGTCTGCCAGTCAAATTGGAAGCTGAGGAAATTCATTACAGTTTGGACACTTGTGCAGTGTCAAGTGAACTCAGTTTCTGAGGCTGAAGATGATGTGAGGAGTGATTAGCACGGCACTTGTCCAAGACACAGCAAGGGTTATGGCTGTCCTTATGGTCAGCAACTGCACAAATATGAAACGGGCTGAGTTTGTGGAAGTAGGTTTCCACAAATTATTTGAAGTGTGGGGCTACCTCCTATCTCTATTTATTGTTCCAGTTCTTGGTGTAGCACTGGTGAAAAACTGTGTTTACTTTAAGCTGTTCCCATTATCAGGACAACGTTACAGGCATTTTTCCCCAGTGCTGCTTCCGCAGTAAAACGCTGGCAAACGTGACATTATGACGACTGTGTTTAAAAATATTCAGTTTAAGATGAGGAGCTGTATTTGTTCTGTAAGCCTCTTGGTGTTTTAAAAAACAAACTTGCACGTCTGTCACCTTCTGGGCCTAAACACTCCTGCCATTGGATCTAAGGCAAATAAATATTTGTCCATCTTGTGTCTGGGGCTGGGTGAGGTGGGGATCAGAGAGGAGCAGCAAAGGTCTGGGCCAACTATGGCTTCTCTCCGTGTGGCCATGCAATTCGGTAGAGCAGTTCCTCAGAGCCTCACATGAGAGCTCCTGTCTGGAATCCCTTTGTGAGAGGTCACGGACAGGTCTGGCATGTTTAAGCCCCTGCTTTCATTTTGGGCAATACTGTCAGCAGATGAAGATGTACAAAGAAACCCATTTAGACAGGTTTTATTACTCTGGTCGTCTGGTGTACCCTCCTCCCCCCAGTCATGATAGGCTTGGCAGTCAGAAAAAAAGGAGGTTCAGAGAGATTTTACTGGTTTGTTGTCACTGTCAATAAGTAATAGCCCTGCTTTTAATAGCCAGCCTCTGGGTAGCACAGCCTCTGCCCGCCGCCCGGCAGACATCTGAGTAAGCTCTTTTCGCAGAGGCAGCAGATGCATGACTATATATTACATAACCCGCTGCTGCCAAGTCCTGCGCAGTTCCATGTGTGACGCTTTAAGTGAAGTTTCAAATAAGCCCATGAAATGTGCATGCTTGCAGATTTGGGTCTGGCTGTAAATTTTGCCAGATGGTTGCTGTGCCTTACCCTAAGCAGTGCCGCCAAGCACAGCACCGAGCTGCAACCAGCATGGCTGCCAAGGCACCCCAAGCCTTCCTGGGGAGATGGCTGCCTGTGAGCCTCACTGGGGATATAGCTGTGCCTGGGCCTCACTGGGGAAATGGCTGCACACAAACCTTGCTGGGGAGACAGACACATCTGGGTCTTTCTAGGGATATGGCTTCATGCAAGTGTCTCTGAGATGTCTGTGCGTGGGTGTCCCTGAGGAAATGGCCACACACAGAGATCACTGAGGAGATGACCATGTGTGGGTGCCTCTGAGGAGATGGCAGTGTTTAGACCTCTCCCTTGGGCTAACTGTTTTGTGGAAGATGTTGAGGAGAAGTCATGCATGGGGAAGAGACTGCTTGGCAAGGGAAGGGCCCCCCAGGGCAACCAGTGGGAAAAGAAGGTGTCAGTGATGGAATGGGGAATTTTTTGAGGGACACTCCCTATCTTCTCAGAAAGGCACAAGCAGCTCTGGGGAAGGACAGAAAATGAGTATTGTTTCAGGCATTGCCTGAACCTTTGTTCACCTGAAAAGCCCGTGTCAGCAGCCTGCATAAGGAGAGCTATTGTTCTGCCAGGGATTACCCCTAACTAGCAAGAGTATGAGTGTTGGTCTCTCTCCCAAATGACAAGCAATAGGACCAGGGGAAACGGCCTCAAGTTGTGCCGAGGAGGTTTAGTTTGGAAATTAGAAAAAAATTTTCTACCTCAAAGGTTGTCAATCACTGGAAAAGGCTGCCCAGGGAAGTGATTGAGTTTTCAACCCTGAAGGTATTTGAAAGATGGGTAGATGTGGTGCTCAGTGACAAGGTTTAGTGTTTGGACTTGGCAGTGCTGGGTTAATGGTTGGACTTTTTGATCTTAAAGGTCTTTTCCAACCAAAAAGATCCTATGATTGTGCTTCGGCAAAAATGGAAACCTAGGTATAGACGCCGGAGGTGCAGCAGGGTTGAATATCTCTTGATTGAAATAATTAACAAATCACATGTCAGAAAGAAAAAAATTTAGATTATTGTGTAGGTGTATGTTAGTGCCGCAGACATACCTGCCAACAATGTTTAGGTCTTACAGAGTCTTCAGATGTCACAATAGATTATGAAGGAGGGCATAGGGGACCAAGGGTGAAGCTAGCAGGAGAGGAGCTTTCAGAGAAGCCCTGGAAGCCCTGTTACTGCAGTAGGATGACTACTCTTCTACTGATGAGCAGTAACAGCCATGTGCTTAGATGTGACTGCAGAAGCTATCGGTTTGATGGCAGCTCTACCTACTGGTGGTGGTGTGCTGTTCTCTGAGTTCCAGGCAGGTGCTATAATTTATCTTGGATGTACATAGAGTAGTTTGATGCCATGCTGAGGGTGGTGACAAAGGAACATGAACAAACAAACAAATGCAGCCAAAGTACAGGACAGAGGCTTGACTAACAAGTCATGTTGGATCATGAGTATGCCATCGTACTGCACAGAGTTCTGCATGTGTGTGTTTTAATGGGGGTACAAATGAGTGAGTCACCCAGTGCTCTGTGCTGTTAAGTCACTAGAACATGACATTGCTCAGTTTCCAGCTAAGAAACACTTCATTCAGCAGTTAAGTGAGTTGTTATCTGGCAGTCATTATATCTGTGATTTATAAGGAACATACAGATCTGCATTACCAGTGTCAAAGACCACCAATATAAAATACAGCAAATGGGATTTTTATCTTTCAGCACACAGCAAGAGTGGATGCATGAGCCACACTTTTAAGGCTGTATGTAATCAATCTAATGTAAGACATTATCTCCAAAACAGAAGACTAAACTTAGGACTGCTTTACATGACTTCTTACCTTTAAATATATTTGACAATCTGCTCCCCTGGTATCTTACAAGCTCTCTGTGGCCACTACAAGATGTTCATCACCAGCATGAAATGGTTACTGATACAAAGTGAAGCTATTATGTCAGAGGAGTCTGATGACAGGCTAAGGAGCAAACACTTAACAAAAATCAAAGTCCATTTCTATTTTGTGTTTTAAATCAGTATCAACAATCTCTCAAGATGAGAAAAATATGCACAGACTAGAAAAGCAGGCAAGGAGTGAATGAATAGCTCACAACAGAGACAAGGAAACTGTAAAAAATTAAAAGCTAAAAATCAAATAGCGAATTTAGCAATGATTGTGTATATTTCATATTTTGCAGAGTTAATTTGTAACAAGGAAGAATCTGAGATCAGGAAAAGAAAACAGAATGGCTTAAACTTTGCATCTGGAGCAGATATAGGTATCCTTAAAGCAAATAATTTCTAGGGCTGGTTTTCAGAAAGTACAAAGCTTCTTAATTGTGTTCAGGAAACTGTCATTAGTGTAAAATTTGGACTAACACTACACTCCCTCAGTCTCAGAGCATATGAACAATCAAGAGACTCTCAGACCTGCTGGGCACCCTCAGCAGGAAGTGAGAACTCAAGACCTAATGACACTTGGATCATTTCATTCACTTAGGTGGGCTCCAATCTGGCAAGCACTTAGGATGTAATGATTAGGGTTGTGAAAACAAATGGAAAATTATAGCCTTGGTATTATTTAATAATTTTTCCTCAAAAGAAAGCTGAAGAAACCCATGCTTTAAACTACACATGTAGTTTAAAGCAAACAATATCTCAGGTACTTGCAAGTAAGCTATAGGAAACAAATTGGGTAAAAGTCAGAATAATTATTATCTCTTTCTCTTCTACAAAAATCAAGCCAGAGCAAATATTTTCACAGACAAAGCTATTCAACATTCCCCACCCAAATTTGCAAATAGACTTTGGATGACCAAAACCACATGTTCGGGGGTTCCTTGAAAGTTTTTTTTATCCCCAGTTCTTGTGCTGAACTTTACATATGCAGACTGTTTACCTGAATACAGTGGGGCTAGTCCTACCTCAAAAAATGCCAAGTATTTGCAGTATGCAGCCTTTACGTGTGTATTGCAAACTACAGTGAGAATTTAGAGTCCATTTTGTTGTGAATAATCGTATGGTTATTCAGTGGAGAATTTTACATGAGCAATGCCTTCTGGGTTTACTGTGTTAATTGATAATAAATGTTCTGTGCTTGCTAACATGGTGGGACAAACTCAGAAGCAAATGAATTTAAATTGGGGATGAATTTGGTTTATATATTTATGTCTTACCCAGATTTTTAAAAATGTGTAGTGTCAGAACAGGAAATTAATGTGTCCTATGATCTCAGTGTTGTGTATTTATAACTTGGGTTAAAGGTCACATCATAAACCTTCAGAAAGTCCTTGTATACAGAAAAAACAATGAGGGGGAGAAGACTGCTGACCTCTCATTCACATCAAGAACACTCAACCATAAAATCAAAGGTTGGCATCAGTAATTATTTTTAAGACAAAAGTTTCCCTACGTGGAAAATCTATGATGAGAAATGCATTGCTCTTGTCTTGGAAATAAGAGGTTTGACTGTTAAAATCCCTTTCAAATGTAGGGATTTGAGGTTTGATGCTATTCTAAGTAGCCCTTTCTTCAAAAGCTAGGGAAGAAGACAAGGAGAAAAGAGAGTTTCTTCCCAAATTGTCCCACATAGCTAAGAAAAAAGGGCAATTTCTTTTACGTCTTTCAAGGGCACGGGTTGTGGGACTTGCCGTAGGAACAGAGAGAAGTCAAGGCCATTCCTTACACATTTACTCCATGGCTTCAGTAGCAGTAGCAAAAAAGTATGTTATCTTTCTCTGGGAAATTCAACAAAGTTATGTGTATGTGTGGGCCCCTTCTACTACTCCCCAGGAATGACCTGCCCCACTCCTTCCCCATACACTCTTCTCTTTCTCCAATTTTTCCCAAAGTTAACAAGTCTGGAAATAATTAAGAAATCCAGTCAGCTCTCCACCACATATAATTCAATTTACTGCTCAGTGTGTGAAAATTTGAGCTCAAGGCAGTGTTTATCTGTTATAAAAATGCTTTCTTGTAGGGGAAAAAAACATTCTTCCTGGTTGCTTGTGGCTCATGGCTAGTTACTTAAATCATTAAAACCGCAGGTCTAATGATTACGAGTAGCATATTTTTTGCTGTTGTTGCTTTTAGAGTACACCATATGTACTCACTTCTTGGAGCACAGAACACAAAAATGGAAGAGCACTTTTGCAGCATCTTCACCATCTTCCAGTCCTGATTTAAGAACAGCAACAGCCTCACTGTGTCAGCATGAGTCAGAATAACAGATTATTGGCTGTATTTGAAGAGTAATATCAATAAGGTGGGATGTTAAGAAGCAATGCTACCTTATGGTCTTCTCAGTCCCATATAAGCAACCATACAAATGCCTGAAATAATTTAAAAAGTAATGAAAGACTTTGCTTTTTAATGAAATGTGTTCCTTCACAATATTTCAGGTTTAAAATAATTTTGCATACCTGCTGTTTTGTCCAGGATTAGACCTGGAAAACACAGGAGTGGTAGAGCTTGCTAATATACAACAGTATATCATAGAATCATAGAATCGTAGGGGTTGGAAGGGACCTCAAGAGATCATCGGGTCCAACCCCCCTGCCAAAGCAGGCTCCCTATCTCATATTGCACAGATAGGTGTCCAGACGGGTCTTGAATATCTCCAGAGAAGGAGACTCCACCACCTCCCTGGGCAGCCTATTCCAGTGCTCTGTGACCCTCACTGTGAAAAAGTTCTTCCGCATGTTGGTGCGGAACTTCCTGTGCTCCAACTTGCAGCCATTGCCCCTTGTCCTGTCCCCACAGACCACCGAAAAGGGGCTGGCTGATTCCCCCTGCATCCCATGCTTAAGATAATTATAGACTTTAATTAGGTCCCCTCTTAGTCTTCTCTTCTCAAGGCTGAAGAGTCCCAACTTAATCAGCCTCTCCTCATAGGGGAGATGCTCCAGGCCCCTAATCATCTTCGTAGCCCTTCTTTGGACTCTCTCCAGGAGATCCCTGTCCTTTTTAAACCAAGGAGCCCAGAACTGGACACAATACTCCAGGTGGGGCCTGACCAGGACAGAGTAGATATATTTAGGTGCAATTATACATAGACACCATCCTGGTTTTCTTGGTTTTAACAATGCATTTTATTTAGAGTAATACATTCCATCCCACCCATCTCTGGTCATGATGGGCCTTGTGTTAAGACTGCCCTCCCTGGCTGCATCTACACTATCCCCTTCAATATGCCTGGGACCATTCTGTGGCAGTGAGGCCAGCTGGCACAGGGTACCCGCAGCCATATTATTAACATCTTGCTGGAAATGATCTCTGGCTTATGCTAGCTCTCTGTGCAATGGAGCATAGGCTGAAAACTCTCTGTGCAACAGAGCATAGGCTGAAAACATGCCCAGGACCTTTCTAACCACTTAAAATATAAAGAATTGCACTTATTTCAATCGTTAATAAACTGACAATTAATTTTTGAGTATAGATGTAGAGATTGCATTGTGCACACAGAAGTGATCTCTTTCACATGCATCTGTGTAATCTTAAGGTGCAGGACAGGTAAAGCAAGTAAGCAGTATATGAAGAGTAACAAGAACAGCCAGAGCTGAAAGTGGGTGGAACAGTGCTTTGTTGCTTAGGATCCCCAGGGTTTACAGAACTGTATGTAAAACATACAGCTTTTAAACCATACAGCTTTTTAAACCATACAGGGCTTACAGAGAGTATGACCTTCCATTGCAGGCCACTTGACATTTGTAGGTAAGGTGGAGTAATTCAAAATACAAACATTTACTGGAGGTGGTTTTCATATAGCTGTAGATACTAGATTTCCAAAGAAACCACGTTAACTAAAGCAGGAACATCCTTCCACTCTTTCTGCTTGGCTAGTCAACCTATTTTTATGACGTGTAAAGCTGTGAAGACATATCTGAGATGATGGAGAAATAATTTTGTGTGCAACTGTTAACTGTAAATCTTTTCTCTTTGACTTATGCTGTTTTTTGTCTCTCTGCAGAGGTGACACAGTATTTGGTGATGTAGTTTCAGGTAGTTCGGTTACAGGATAGGAAGATGGTTTCTGAAGAACCCAGGCTTTTTCACTGCATTTCACTCCCTAACACCGTGGCCCAGTTAGGATTGTTACAATATATAAACCTGTCCAACTGCAGATGTTCTTGGACAAGATGAACATCTTTGCTGTGAAACGTTAGCAAGGAGAAGATGATAATCATTCGGTGCCTAAGTTAATATTACTTAGCCAAGACCTTTAAGAGACCCTTAAACCTTGACAAAATTTAGCCAGGAATATTAAAGTCTTGATGGGAATCATAAACAGTCAAAGTTCTTAGAAACTACGTAGCTGCTGCCTATGCAGGGAAAGGCAGGCTCTTTCCCATGTTCTCCAAATATAAAGCTTTCAGAGCATAGTGCAAGCATGACAGCAACACCTCCAGACATCAAACCCACCCTTCTATCATCACGGCAGTTTTTCTGGGGTGCTGAGTAATAGCCAGCATTCTAGAAAGGGTCATTAATGGCGAGACAGTCCGTGTTTCAATCACCTGCCTATCAATCAAATTCCTGAAGGCCAGAGTTCAATTAATTGATGACACCCTTGAGGCAACCTAAGCAGTTAACAAGTCAGTGAGACTTGGTAGAAAAACAAGCAGTACATTTAAAAAAAGCCCCAACAACAAAACCTCCCATAACTCTCATTTGCCATTTTACCTCCCTCTGATTTGTCTTTCCTTTGCCACCCCACACTTACAATGACAATGCATACTTTTCATGCAGAAAGCATGGACTAGACACAGAAAAACAAGACATATTTCAAATTCAAATGTCCTCCATGCCATAGATAGATTCATTACTTTAAAAATGCCAAAGGAAATGACCAGCGTTTGTCCTCACCCTAATAGCTAATTTCACTGTTTCCTTTTTCCTTGGTTGCTTTAAACTATTTTGCCATACTTGCAAAGTTTCAACGAGGTGTGCTTCAAGTCCACCTTGTGTAAGGTTTTTGTGTATTGCTTTGTTTTAATGTTTTTTAAAAACTTTTTGATTAAACCTGATGTAGAAGTTTACAACATTCTGTTATATGACACTTCCAAAACCCACTGAACTATGTAAGGACCTCTCCCAAATCCAGAATAACCTCCTTTTCTGGTATTCAATCAGACAAATGTGGTTTAAATGTCAAACAAATTTAAAACAGTAAAATCAACTTGTTTTAATCAATACAAGTTTATGTTGTCAGAGTGAGCATTCATGCTGGTACAGTCTAGAAACGTGTAGAATTTAATGTTTTCACTATGTCGATGAGCTTAAGTATCCTGTTTGGTTTAATTATACACCAGTTTGCACCAAGCTTTGCTTTTAGCTGAAAAGTAAGGTTTCTTTGCTATAGAAGAGTTTGATATTTCCTCATGCTAAAAATACTCAAATCCACTTGTTTCTTCAGTTATGTATAACTACACTGGATGGCTTTGCCTGAAAAGTTTCAAACATAAGTAAATCTTCTGACAGATCTGGCCTGGCCTTGCAATTTGTGATGAAAAGTGAAGCTGGCAAGTTTTCCACAGTTAGGTTTTTGTTAAGGTTTTGAGTGCCTCAAGTCTGCAGCAAACAAAATGTATTGGCAGTGTACCTTAGCTAAGGCTTTGCTTCTCTCCAATGTTTTTTTTTCTGGCTTTAGGTCATTGAGGGGGGTGGTGTCGTTGGTGTCTATTTTCCATGTGGAGTCAACTATTTTAGTGCAGAGGGAATTCAGGATACTAGCACGTCTTAGTGAGAACTGAAGCAGATGTGTTGCCCAAACAGATCAGAATATATAAAATCTGTTTAAGGTAATTTGCATCATGGATTTTGAAGTGATGTGTAAGCAGTGGGGCCAGAATCTTTGTCAATTTATTCACCAACAAGTCCCACAGAGCATCCCCAATCTCAGCCTGTTTACTTGAGCTGTGTGGAGGGACCATGTTCTTGAGTTGAGAGAGCTGCTAAATAGCATGACATCTGGCTGTGTGCATCTCAGCTGTTGATCTGTAGAATCGAACATAAATATATGTTTGGGGTACTTATGCTTATTACTACAAAATTAACACTTTGCATTTGCATTGGATAATGGGATGGGCCATTTCCTTACTCATATGTTGATTTGAAAGTCTCTACCTGATTGTGACGGCATGAAATTTGAAGAGTACATACATAGTGTGCTGAGGTGGCCAAGAAGGCCACCAGTATCCTGGCCTGTATCAGGAATAGTGGGACCAGCAGGAGTAGGGAAGTGATTGTTCCATTATACTCAGCCCTGGTGAGGCTGCACCTCAAGTACTGTGCCCAGTTTTGGGACCCTCACTACAAGAAGGACGTTGAGATGCTGGACTGTGTCCAGAGAAGGGCAACGAAGCTGGTGAAGGGTTTGTAGCACAAGTCCTAAGAAAAGGAGGCTGAGGAGAGACCTTATCACTCTCTACAACTACCTGCAAGGAGGGTGTAGTGAGTTGGGGATCAGTCTCTTCTATCAGGTAACAAGTGATAGGACAAGAGGAAATGGTTTCAAATTGCACCAGGGGTGATTTAGGTTAGACATCAGGAAGAATTATTTTACTGAAGGGTAGACAAGTATTGGAACAGGCTGCCCAGGGAAGTGATGGAATCACCATCTCTGGTGTTATTTAAAAGGTGTGTAGATGTTGTGCCTGGGGATGTGGTCTAGAGGTGGACTAGGCAGGGTTAGGTTGCGGTTGGACTCAGTGATCTTAAAGGTCTCTTCCAACCTGAGTGATTCTATGGTTTTATGATTCTGTAAGTTATTCAGTCATTGAGATCTCTTGGGTCCCCTTCAGGCAGCAGCTTTATAGCAAGGGGCAAGATATAAGGGTCTCTTATATCCATTAGTGCTCTAAAAGCTGTTTTCCTAAGAGGTGAGAGTGAGAAGACCTAAAGACCACCTGGTGTCAACAGTCTGAAAATCCCTTCACAAAGGCTTGTATCGAAAGGTGGTAGTGGTGGGTGAAGTGCAGTTGGGATGGAGATACTGTATGATATATGTGGTAGTCCTTATTTCACAAGAAAGTTTTAGTGCTCTGCTTCGTCTTAGCTCTCCATAGCTGGCTACATGATGCTGAGGTTCCAGAGAAAACCAGAATTTTAGAAACGTGTCAAAATAATCCTCATCCCTGCTCCAGTTTCCTTGTTTTCAATTTAACTTCTTAGGGAAGGTCTTCACTGCTGATTGCATCAAGTTTGCTTTCAATTAATTAGCGGCAATTAAAATATGCCAGGGAGACTTAGACCATGCCAGCAGTGATAATACTAATCTACCAGACATTTTCATCACAAAATGTGTAAACCCATTTCTTCATCAATGTCCTTATTCATGCTAGCTGGATGAAAACTGCAGCAAACTAGATGTCGGGTTGTGAAGAGGTGGGTTGGTTTCAGTACAATGCAATATATTTTTGTGGTGATAACTTGCTCCCATCTGTGGGCTAATTCCAGATAGACGGCAAGGTACCAGTTTGACTACAGCCATAATTTATGGTATTTGGAAGACACGATAACAAATGCTGTGGTAGTCAGCCTAGTATATTTCAGAAGGTGGGTTTCTGACATTTCAAAGCATGCTGTTAGAAAACTGAAATACGACCCCAGTCTGTCGGCTCCTGAGTAAAGCAGAAATTAATAAAAAGGCAAGCAAACCAAATCACGAATTCAAGCCCCTCTTCCAAGCTCATGATACATGGAAGTGTTCCAAAATCTAGTCATTCTCTAGCTGTTCTTTTGTCTCTATTATTGCACATTTTGGATGCTACAGAACTTTATCAACATAGTAAAAAAAAAAGCCCAAGGATCTATGGAAATCGCAAATAAAACTTGGAAAGAAAAGAAGAAAAGCATAGGAATACCTGCATAGGAATCATGTCAGGAGATAGGGAAAAGAGAAATGGAAGAAAATAACTTCTGATCACATAGACAACCAGCTGTGTTGGAGTCCAACTTTCTCTACAGATGAGACATGGAAGGGCAAACACATGTTATCAGCTGGACAGGGAGCTCAAGCTCTTGATCCAGAGGAACCATTTCTATATTACTGGAGAAGTCAATAAATACCCAAACTTATCACAAACTCTTGGAGCTTTGCAAGACCTTCCAGGGAAAGAAACTGGTATCTGGGAGGACCCAGAGGGTGTCTGCAACTCAATCTCAGTGAAAGGGAGTGGATTTTCTAAACTGCAACAACGGGTGCCCGTAGTTAAGACTTGTAATCTTCAAATGTGTAGTTCAGCAGAGTAAAAACTATTCAGAGGCTTTAAAAAAACCCACAAAAATGTCCATTGCTGTGATACAGTTTGCTAGGTCTTTCTGACAACTTACGATGGTTGTAATAATGAAGATTCAGGAAAGGCAAAATTCTCTAACACCTTGCACAAGCGAATGAAGGAGGCACGGCCAAGTACTTGTACAGCATATGCAATGACTGTCACAGCTTCTTGAATGACGGATGGTGGGTGACTACAGGACAGCCAGGGACAAAACGCTTTCCACTTTCTGAGTGCAGTGCCTGCATATGTGTGCATTAGTGACTGTAAGCAAGGGCAAGGAGATTTCTGGACTGTTTAAAAAGCTTTGTGCAAACTTTAATGAAACGTATTGCTTTGTGCCAGATAACCTTTGAAAAATTCTGTTAATAGCAGACATAGTACATGGCTTAGAAGTGTTAATGTTTCTGCAATACATTTCCCTTCTCCTCTCTCGCTTTCAGGAATAAAAAGTGAAATAAAACTCCTGCATCTTCAAATTAATGAAAAAAATATCCTGGACTGAAATACAGGGAGATTATTTTCCTGGCTTTCTTGGGGTCACACATTTTTATGAGGCAGAAGATCTCATAAGCTTGCTAGTGCACCAGATGTGGGAGTTTGCTTCTGATTCAGAACAAAATTGTTGGGTAAAATCCAGGTCCCAAGTTGGGAAATGGCAGGGTTTGCTTTCTCTGATGGTTTTGAGTGTTTTCAATATGCTACCTCTTCTTGTAAGGAGACTGGCTCAGGCACTGATGTCTCTGACAACACAGAATGGAAAACAATGAACTTATACTTTCCTACTTTTTAATTTTTAAAAAAAATTATGATCTCATTTGGTCCTAGCAGTTGGCTGATTTAATTCACACAGGATGAAATGATCAGCTCCACTCTCAGGTGTTTGTTCCTTCAACACAGGCATCTCTAACTCACAAGCTCTTTGGCCTTCATATTATAATGAGTCACTGTAGCTATTAGGGAAGACAATGATGAATAATTTACTTCTTGATTTCCATGGAGTGATTATGATGGTTTGTACAGTTCTGGGGTCCCTGATATAAAAAGGACAGGGATCTCCTGGAGAGAGTCCCGTGGAGGGCTACGAAGATGATTAAAGGCCTGGGGCATCTCCCCTATGAGGAAAGGCTGAGTGAGCTGGGACTGTTCAGCCTTGAGAAAAGAAGGCTAAGAGGGGATATTATTAATGTTTATAAATATCTGAAGTGTGGGACACAGAGGGAAATAGCCAGCCTCTTTTCAGTTGTCTGTGGAGACAGGACAAGAGACAATGGCTGCAAGTTGGAGCATAGGAAGTTCCACACCAATATGTGGAAGAACTTTTTCATAGTAGGGGTGACAGAGCACTGGGACAGGCTGCCCAGGGGGGTTGTGGAGTTTCCTTCTCTGGAGATATTCAAGACCCATCTGGACACCTACCTGTGCAACCTGTCCTAGGGAACCTGCTTTGGCAGAGGGGTTGGACTCGATGATCTCTTGAGGTCCCTTCCAACCCCTACAATTCTGTGATTCTGTGATTTCTTTTGTTTGGGTAGCTTCTGCATGCATCATACAACTTTGGGATCTCTAGTCATTCTCTTGTCTCTGTTACTAGAATGGCATTTCTTCAGCAAACATTTGCTAGATATTTTTAAGGGCTGTTTAATTTGAACTGTATCATCTTTCCATTAATTATTTGTCCATGACTCCTAGGTTCTGTCATTTCAGCTCAATATAGGCCAGTTATAAAATGCATCTGAACGTGAGGACTTGCAGAGCAGCTATTCCCACCCAGACAGGTTATGACATGTTTAGTAGATAAGGCTGAGAAATAACATTAGAACAGTCAAATTATTTCTGAAGTATTTTTAGCAGAATTCAACACTATTCAGCAAAAGAGACAGGCATAAGGACAAATTGTACAAAATAAGTGGTGAGAAGATAAAAATTAAATAATTTTTATTCCTTTAACTTATTAAAATAGTTCAAAGACAGAATGCCCTTTTAAGTAGATTCATTACTTGGCCAATGGACTACAAATTTTGTCCCAGTAAGACCCATTTACTGTACGGATTTCTTGATCTGTAAGTCGTATTTCCTTGTGAACATCGTTGGTGAAGCTGTATCCCAAACTCTCCATCCCATTAAGTTCCTACAGAACAGCAGTCTTGACCATGGAAAGCAAAACAAAATCCTTCCTGAGATTTTTCTTGCAGAGTTTCGTTTTAAAAGCACCTGCATTGAGTAATTGTGTTCCATCTTTGTTAGTATAGTGCAGGTATCGCACATTGCATCCACTTCCTCAGTAGTGACAGCAGCCAAATGCACTTTTCAGTTCATTATCATTAAAAAAAAATGCTGCCACCATGCGTATTAATCATGTCTTTGAATGTTGTATTTCAAATTGGGTTTTGTCCTCCCTTATGCAATGGCAGAAGAGATTATTTGTCTAACTGTCCATTTATCATTCCCATTTTCCATTTTCTTTAACTAGGACACATACTAACTTATGCTGAGCATGTTGTTTGTTTTACAGTTCCACTCGCATTGCCAGAATTTAATCCGCTTTTGTAGAGTTCAAAGGTAGATTTTCTTGGCAATGTGGAAAACCAAACCTAAAAAGTAACAAAGGCTTTTTCTCTCAGTGCCTCGGTTACCCCAACCAATATGTGTTTCTGCCTTCAACCGAAACAAAACTACAACAGAAAGGAGCTTCTTGTGGATAAACCAAGGTGCAAATAATCTTCCTTCTACGGCAAGAAGCAGAGGAACTGGAGCAGCAGTTTCTCATGGAGCAGAACCTGCTTCAGCTGCACTTTGGGGCTTTGGCAGGCTGAGTGCTACATGGAGCAACCTGTGTATCTCGGCAGCAAGCTGTGGTCATTTTGAAGCAAAGCCAAGTTCCTTCTGTGAATGGGCAAAAGCACTGGGAACAGTAAGGTGCAGCAGGCAGAAAATAGGGACTCTCAGGTCCGTGAACCAAGTCAAGTTGGTCTAATATTTTTCCTATGTACATTTTCTGTAAAAAAAATTAATCCCATCTGTTTCATTAAAAATGTCTTTTCTTGGCTTCAGAAACAAAACAAAAGAAGAAAAAAAGAATGCTTGCTTTTAAATGTATCTTTAATCTTGGTTTTGAAACATGCTTAATTGTCTAAAAGTCTTGTATTTGTTTCTATTTAATTTTCCTCCTTTTTCCATTATTATGATGGGTTCAATTTTTAGAGGAATTTTTTTCTTCCTTACTTTTGCATCTAACTTTTTATTAATTTACATTTTTATTTAAATTTACTTCTAATATTTGTGGGGTTTAATTTTTAAAATTTTAATACAAATGTATTTGGGAAAAGGATCCAACGGAAGAGGGGAAAAAGGTTTGTTTCTTTTGAAATACAGGGAGAACTGTTTTCCTAAAACTTGTTGTAAGTTCTGCATTTATCAGCAGTAAAAAGGAGCAAAACTAAGGGTTTAAAATATGAAGATATCTGAACTCCAGAGTGTTCTGGTATTTCATTTAAAAAAAATGATTCCAGGTGAATATTTAATTGTCATTAATTTGCCATTTTAAAACCAGATTTATTTTATATATATGTGTGTGTGTGTATATATATATATAATGGAACAGTTAGTATACAGCTAAACCAGTGCTCATGTATTTATATTAAAGCATTACCAAAAGTATTAAAAAATGTTCTATACCTTTTCATATACTACTCAAAGACCATTCTGATACTATTTAAAGATTGCTCTGAGACTAGAAAAAATCCGTTCTTCCCCATTTCTGCTTGAAGAAACGAATTTATATCGTTGTCATGCAATGAAGTAAAAACCCATACGCTACTCTTTTATCTTGTGCCCCATTTGCTGACCACTAGAAACAGTGCTAGAAGGGGAATACTCTCCTGTACTTTAATGTGCCAACGATAGCGAGGTGTTATCTCAAAGGCTGCCTCTCAACCTCTACCCTGTCACATTAGCCAAGATCAGCTATGCAGCCCTCACTGTCAGTTCTTGAGGTTAAACACTCTACAACTGGTGAAAGGGCTTTCTCAGTTAGGGGCCACAACTGTGAACTTTCTCATGAGCAGAGAGATTTTTAGGACCAACCTGCCTCTCGTATCAGGAGCAAAAGTTTCTATAACCTGGCTGGGGCTGGGAGAACCTGCCCAATGCAGCTGACGACAGCCATCAGCAAAACTGGGCTGACTTCTCAGAGCCTTTCAATGTCTTATGTGGGTTGTAATTTAACATCTTTAATAAGCACTTCATGCTTGATTCAGGGAAAGATTTAAGTACCCACTGGACAGGAATTTAGGGAAGGCAATTCAGTTCAAGAGCAAACTCTCCAACCCTGCCCTGCCCAACCTGCTTACAGGAAAAATGAAGTTTTAAATATCCTTACTCACTGCTTTCCAAGGGTAAGGTGTTTCACTTGGGGATCTAATTCTCCCACATTCCACACAATGCCAGTGTAGGTGCTCAGCTCAACACTACAACTCCTGCACCTCGCACCACAGTGCCTGAGCCTGTGTTTCCCTTCTGCCCCTCTCAGGATAAAATTGCTGTGACTGTTCTCCAGTTGCTTGGAAGGATGTAGGCTGAAAAGTCATGGCAACATCTGTGAGAAAAATTATGGAGTGCCCAGATTCAAGCTAGGATCTGCTCGGACATGAAGTTACTGTCTTGTGCAGGAATGATATAAAAGGTGATGTCGTTCAGTGGGGATTAGCTAGATGTAGCGATGCTTTTACTAGCATCCCTCCTTATGAGAAATATTCGTTTGGCCTTGGGTAGCTTCAGACTTTGTGTTTTTCTCTCTCAGGAGTAATAGCAATGTAAGTATTTAAGGCAGACTTCTGACATCGAAGCAAGAAGAAGTAGCTTCATAAGTGCTGCAAGTTTTTCCAGGCCCTGGACAATGGCTCAAATAAATAGCATTCGTGTTTTTATTGATGGAATATGAAGTTTTAATTTTTATTAACTCTTCATTTCCGAGAGCTTAATTTCTTCACCCAAAAGGGAGCTGAAAATTTACTCTGTAAAAGGTGGCATAGCAGCAGTCTGGTGGCTGTCCTTTCTTACAACTGTGCCACAGGATAGAATAATACTCATCCTTCACTGTTCTTGTAATATTTTCTTCCCCTCCACTCCCTTCCCACAAACACACATTCAGCCAAACACTCCATAAATTCTGCTCTGTAAGACAGAAACGCTGTTTCTCCCAGTAGCAAACACCCTGCTGACCAGATGATGCTGTCAGTGATATTTGCAGAACCATTTAGCTTGAATTGCATCAGCTTGGTGCCCGGTATTGCTCTCTTCATTTTGCCAGCAGTGCAGCAGTCAAAGGAAGAAAAAGCAGTAAAAAAATGTGCCCTCTGGGGGAAAAAATGAGTAAGAAGGTGCCACTTTTATAAAGTCACCTTTGCAAGCAAAATTATACTTCAGTGTTGCTTTAAAGCTAGTTATATTTCCCTGAGGGCCAAAAAGAAATGTGTGCGATAGTTAAATATTGCAAGACCAAGGATTTTTCAGCTAATGAAACAGAAAAATCTCCTCTAGTAGGCTGCAACGTGACTCAGCCCATCTCCCATCAGTTTCTCATCCCAATAAAAATATTTTAATGTTACCAAGCTGTAGCTGTTTAGACCTTTTCCATAAGCCAGAGAGTTTGAGATGCCTTATTATTGCTGGCAATTTTAGCACTTCCTTCCTTCTGCCTTAACAGCAGAGTCTGTGAGGTTCCTCATTAAGAGAGGAGTGCCAGATACTGACAGAGTGCAGGACTCAGCCCCGGGCTTCTGGGCTTGTCCCCTCATTACTGAAGCAGAATGGGAGCTGTGAATTCACAAAGATTTACTCAAATAGTGCTAATGCATTTTAAGTGATAAACTTTCCAAAGTGGAATGATTCTCACTGAATGCACTGGAAATAAAGGAGCACAGCGCAGTGTTAATAGGCTCAATTTCTAGAGGTAAAAACATCCCACTTTCCTCTTAAAGCAGTTGCCATCAGATTATTTTGTCCTTGAAAAAAGGAAAGAAAAGACCCCTTCTCTTATGCCACCTCACATATCATGCCTGATGCCATAAAAGACTTCCCCCTTCTGCCTGTTGGGGCTTAGCCTTAAATGGATTGATTAATATGAAGTCAAATGTAGCATAAATGTCCCTCCCTTTGCATTAAAGGTTCGCCTGGATTCTCCTTGCTTTATAGTGTTATAGAAGGAGGTTTTAGTTGACTATAAGGGTTTGCTTTTACAGATCTCCTTCTACATTTTGCTTGTCCACCAAACAAGTGAATTTGAGAACAAAAAAAAGTTGTTTCTATCCTGATAAAGTATATAATTTAAAGCTCTTCCATTTAAAGAATATCATAGAATTACAGAATGGTTTGGGTTAGAAGGGACCTCAACAACTATCTAGTTCCAACTCCCTGCCATGGGCAGGGAAACCCTCCTCTAGACTAGGCTGCCCAAAGCCCCATCCAGCCTGGCCTTGAACACTGCCAGGGAGGGTACAGCCACAGCTTCTCTGGGCAGCCTGTGCCAGGGCCTCACCATTCACAGGGAAGAATTTCTTCCCGATTTCAAATCTAAATCTACATTCTTTCAGTTTAAGGGCATTACCCCATTGCTGTCACTCCATGTCATTATAATCAGTCTCTCTCCAGCCTTCTTGTAGGCTTCATTTAGGTCCTGGAAGGATGCTGTAAGGTATCCCCAGAGCCTTCTCCAAGCTGAACAAGCCCAACTCTCTCAGCCTCTGATAATCTTTGTGGCACTCCTCCGGACTCACTCCAACATCTCTATGTCCTTCTTATGTTGGGGTCTCACCAGAGCTGAACATGATACTCCAGGTGGGAGTGTGGTCTATGGTCCATGGCCATATGATCTATCTATGCCCATAATTTTTTCCCACTTATAGTTTAAAATCTGCCTCATGACACATTCAAGTCTTGTGTTAGTGCTGCAATTTATTTATAGCAACACTATTACCTGGTTGCACTCCACTCTCCTAAGGCCCACAGAAAAAGCCTTCAAGCTTTGCTTGACCGTTGATGGGATATCAGAAGATTCACTTGCCTAGCATTTTTGTGTAAGGTTTTCAGGCAGACCTAGCACCCTAGGTACTGCTAGTGGAGAATAATCCTGTGGCAAACTGTGAATCCAGCACAGTCTGCATCCTGGTTTGAAATGAAAACCTCTTAGAAAAAAAGAAAAGCAAATATTAGGTGAATATGTATCATGGTATCTTACAAGTATAAAATGTGTGCCAGCAGTTTGCCCACAATAAATATTACTTCTTCCCCTGGTTAAGGATTTTTTTTTTTGTTTAAGTGACTAACACCATATAAAATGTTCCTTCTTTTTAGTTTGTAGGCCTACCATGCTCCTGTCCTCAGAATGGTGATATATTAATGAAAGCTGAGACCAAAATCTGTAAAGCTATAAGCAAGAGGCTCCATGCGCATGTACATTCCTGTAACGGAAAGGTTAATTAACATTGTTGGTGATGGAGAATATTGGCTGATGGATAGTGAAATGTGATGATTTAATTAAGTTCCCATGGGACCCATCAGACACAATTTTTGCCAGCTGTGAAATATATAATTGGTTTAGCTGAGAGGTTTTCTTTTGGAAACCACTCCTCCTTTTTCATCCCCTGATCTGGGTAATGACGTTGACCTTCTAGTAGTAACAGCATGAAAAGAACATTTATTTACTATCTACTGTAAAAGGCTTTGATTATTTTTCCTCAGATGAGCAAGTTTCTAGAGAGGCTGTAATTCATCATCTGACTCAAGAGGGGATCCTTTACATGTCATGAGCAGCTTGATCAGACCCTCACAGTCTGTGACTTAATATGAAAAATGTTCTGCATTCATCCTACCAGACCACCAGCAGTGTTGTGTTCAGAGCAGATATTGATGCTTGCCCAAGAAACATCTCCCTTCTCCCCTGTGGAAACAGGTTAGTTAAAAACTTCTAATGACTCAAATAAGATTTGAAGGAATGCTTCTAAATTTCAACAGAGGATTTTATTGTCCAGTCTTGATCCATACTTTAAAATGGACAGTAGATAAAAGAGAGGAAGATCATGGCAGGGTCCTTCACTGTAGATGACATATTCTTGCGTTCTACCTAATGGTAGTGAGAGGCAAGGTGATACATAAAGTTGTCACTGACTCTTGTTTTCTGTTTCAAATTTAGAAGGTTTTCTTGCAGGACTGAGTGTACAGTACACTGCTTAGATGGACTGGATTGAAGAAGGAAAAGGAATCGTCACTGCCAGACCTGTGACTTAATTTGTAATACTTTAAAAAGAGCAATCCATTATAGACTAGAGTCATCAGAAGGAGCTGAAAGAATTATCTGCTGGTTGAGGGTTGTTTGGGGTTTTTTTGTTGTGGGATTTTTTTTTCCTTTTTTTGATGCGGGGTGTTTGGTACTTGATTGTTAAGCATTTTTAGATGAACACTGGAGAGTGGAATCTGAGCAACTCAGGCTGCCACTGTGCTTCATCCATCTCCTCGTTTACACCAGCAAATACAGCAGTCCTCAATCTTGGAGAACAAAAGGGAAGCAAGCAGATTCCTGCGATATTTACACAGAGAAGTCAGAGGTGTGACAAGACCTTGGAACTGGCATCTCGCCAGGGGAATGCTCTTCCAGATGACCTAGAAGGAATGGCTCCATAGTTCCCTTATCTCTCTCACTTCAGAAATAAAAGGGCCAAATTAGAGGGTGACAAAGTAGCCTTGCAACTTGTAAGGTGGTGTAAGTGGCAGTAGCAAGTAGCACATGCTTGCTGAGTTGGCTTTCAGTAGCTCTGGGATTCTTACCTTTTGTAATATTTTATGCTAAAGGAAGTCAGTGTAGTCTGAGAGAAATCTATCTCCTTCTACCTATGCTGAATTCGGTCCCACTAGTTGCATAAAAGTAAGTTTAATAGTGTTAAGCCTCCTCTAATGGCCTTCTTCAGATTCCCTTTATAATAACATCAGAGACTTTTCCATGTTCCTCTTCTAGCTCTTCTTTTAATCTCTGCAGCATGGGTAGATTTGCCATGGAATTTCAGGACGTTCAACACAATTGCAAGTAAACTATTTAGTGGCAGTTACCCTGTTTTTCGAATTATTACCATTGACTTATTCATAATTCAGGCCAAAATCATCAGGGAAATGAAAGCTATTTATTTAAGGTTTAGATTAGACCCATAGAATTGAATCTTGTAGAAGATGCTCAAGAAATAGAAAGTTGCAACAGTATTTGTCTGACTGATTCACAAAGCAGGAAGTTTTTCAATTTAATAATATACAAACACTGAGACAGTGAAGCCAAGCAATACCTTTAAAGACCTAAGAACTTCTTATGTACAATATATGCTGTATTACAATACTTATGTAATATACATATATATGTGTGATGATACCCACAATGCCTTGTTGACAGTGAAGACACGGGTCTTTCACTGTCATTCTGCTCTTACTGAGCAGTATTTTATTTTAGACACGAGCTGACTGCAAACAGTGAGACCCTTTGTGACATCTCTTACTTTTAGTGAGGCTGGCAGAAGCTAGCTCAGGAGGAGCAAGTGTTATATGAAGTTTACAAAAATAAAAAGGCTAAATATTCTTTAAAGACAAAGCCTCCTATGTTAGCTATAAAGAAATTGTACTCTCTCTCAGTGTTTTATTGAATTTCAGTAAGAGGAGGCAACGATAACACGATTCTTTTTATCCTAATTTAATTTTTAATACGTTGATTTAAGCTTCCATTAAATCCAGAGCAGATAAACTTACTTAGTTCCTAAAGCTATAAATTACCCTAGCAAGAGCCCTGTATCGTTTGAAGTTATGGTTTACATCTTAACTAATTTGAAAGAATTTCAGATGTAAATAGGGATTTATAATCCAAGCACAGAGTGTGAGATGCCATTCCCAGCCAAAACTTGCAGCATTTGTTCATAACGGTAGAGCTGAGTGGACAGAGTGGTGTAAAATATCTTTGCTCTGTTTTACTAATTACTACATGGCTGCCAAAGATACAAGCAGAGAGATAGGACTTCAAGGGATGTGCTGGTGTTAGACTGCAGAGTCTCTTTCTGAAATTAGTGAACATGAAAGGAATGTGTTGTGAGCTCCTATCTACTGTTTATCTATGAGGGCCCAGCAGATAGTGAGCTTGACAGTGAAATTCTAGCCCTGAAACTGATGAAATGCCAAAGTTTCCTTAGTCCCTGGGACTGCTCCGTGTATCTTTTCTTGCTTCATAAGGGAGTGACTGGTATTTGAACACTGATAACAGCAATCTTTCTGGTGGTGCCGAGTTAGAAAAGACATTCCACAAAAATAAACAGCAGAACAACTAGAGTTTCTTTTTTTTTTTTCCCTCCTGCGAGTGGCAGCCCATATGGCAGTCAAATAGCACATTGGTTTATGAAGCAGGACAATGAATCCTATGCAGATCTAAACATTCTTTGCAGGTCAAGTAAATTTCATTCACCTTGATATGCGTGAAGCTAGAGGTGAGCATGGCAAAGGATGGATGGGAGGAAACGTGTTGTAAAAACTTGCTATAAACTTACTAAAGCCATAAAATGAATTCTTTTATATGTAATTTTGCACAGTTGTGGTTATGGAAAGTTTATGACAATAATTGGGGTGTTGATTGATGAAAACCTCAACATGAGCCAGCAATGTGCGCTTGCAGCTCAGAAAGCCAATTGTGTCCTGTGCTGCATCAAGAACAGTGTGACCAGCAGGTCAAGTAGAAGTCCCCCTCTACTCTGCTCTGGTGAGACCCCACCTGGTGTACCATGTCCAGCTCTGGGGTTCCCAGTACAAGAAAGACATAGAGCTATTGGAACGAGTCCAGAGGAGGGCCATGAAGACGATCAGGGGGCTGGAGCACCTCTTCTGTGAAACCAGGCTGTGACAGTTGTTCAGCGTGGAGAAGGCTCAGGGGAGCCCTTATAGGAGCCTTTCAGTACCTAAATGGGCCTATGGGAAAGCTGGAGAGGGACTGTTTATCAGGGAGTATAGTAATAGAACAAGGAGTAATGGATTTAAACTAAAAGAGGGAGGATTTGATTAGATATTAGAAAGACATTCTTCCCTGTGAGGGCATTGAGGCACTGGCACAGGCTGCCCAGAGAAGCTGTGGCTGTCCCCTCCCTGGCAGTATTCAAGGCCAGGTTGGACGGGACTTTGGGAAACCTCATCTAGTGGAGGGTGTCCCTGCCCAAGGTAGGGGGATTGGAACTATATGATACTTTAGGTCCCTTCCAACCCAAACCATTCTAGGATTCCACAATTCTACACTAAATCCCATGTCATAGTTAAAGTCCAAGTAGCAAGATATGTTATATTTTTGCTATATGTAGGTAGTGCAGATTTTACTGCAATATTTACTGATCTTTCTTTCACATGTACTGCATATAAAGGAGAGAATTTTCCTGATGGGAACTGAAGTTTCTATTCACTGATTGTTATCCATGTTGTTCCCTCCCCACCCCCCGCGTTATCTAAGGAGAACCTTATGAGTACCAGTAGTTAATTTAAATGATGAAAAAAACTGACCACCCAACAACAGAAACAATATTAAAAATTATTCATACCTTCATATTCATATGATTCATAACCAATCATGTGCAAGTAAGTAAGTAATATTTAGCTTTTGAGATACTTTTTCTCTCAAATATTTACATTTCCTTGTCTGACAAAATGCCATTTGTTTCACCAGTAAACAGGTTTTAAAATGCCTTACCCATGGCACATGAACCTATGCCCTCAGTATTATATGCAGACCATTAAAAGTTCTAGAGAAGCTCTAACAGGGATATTCTGTTACCAGGCCAACTCTAAGGCTGTGGGATCCCAAGCCCTGAACATCTGCTAAGGCCAAGATTATCAGGCTGAAACCTCTTTCAAATGCAAAACCCAATTCCTCACCTCCACAATGGAGCAAAGTTACTGTGTGAAGTTGCCATTATCTCCCTCCTAATTTCCCTGGGTACTGAACTTGTGTCTCTGGGTCTCAGACATATTGAAAACTACTGGATGTATCTCAGGGGATTGGTCTTCATCACCTGTCTTCTAGCTGAGGAGGCACAATCTGTGGTCTAGTGCTTGCAACACCTTTTACATGCACACAGGTACAAACCGGCCACCTACTCCACTTCGCCAAACTGAGTGCTCCTCAACCAAATGCTTGTCCTAGCCAGAAAAACTGTCATCACTGACAATGCAAAATATCTTTAGGTGTTGTAAAATAAGTCTAGATTAAGAATACACATAATTCTAGACTTAGCAGTTCTCTGTCATTGATGTTTTAACAGAAATAAATGCAAAGGATGATGGTAACGGCAAATATCAGTATAGATTATTTGAAAATGTTCGGGTCAGGTACATGAGAAATTGCATGCTCATTTTAAACATTTTTTTTCTTTCTTTTTTTTTTTTTCTTTTTTCCCCAAACGGTCCTGGAAAGTTCTTCCTGCTTGTTTTTGCAGCAGTATGTGTCTACTACTAAAATATTTACCTGGAATGTTTAACATTGGTAGGTTTTTCAGATTCAACTATCTAACACTGTCCCTGTCCATACCCTGGCAAATCAAACAAGCAAATGCATTTTTATAGTAGAAGTAGAATTACCATAAAATAAATACTTTAATTTTTTTTTTTTGTTAATTGTAAAATCACATATACAGAGTACCATTTTATTGCAGAACAAACGAGTGACTTCATTGAGCAGTGACTGGAAGATACTGTACTTTATCAATCATTTTAATATCCTTCCCTAGGATGGCATCCATTCTAACTCTTCCAATTTGTGTCCCAATTTAAAATGTTTCAGTACTATTCCTACAGCAGGTGATCAATGGAATTAGATAGCAGCCTTTGAAAACCTAGAGATCATCTCATTCACCTAAAGTTAATACTACAGAATCACAGAATCGTAGGGGTTGGAAGGGACCTCGAGAGATCATTGGGTCCAACCCCCCTGCCAGAGCAGGCTCCCTAGGACATATCACTCAGATAGGCGTCTAGACGAGACTTGAATATCTCCAGGGAAGGAGACTCCACTACCTCCCTGGGCAGCCTGTCCCAGGGCTCTGTCACCCTCACTGTGAAAAAGTTCTTCTGCATGTTGGTGCGGAACTTCCTGTGCTCCAGTTTACAGCCATTGACCCTAGTCCTGTCCCCACAGACCACTGAAAAGGGGCTGGCCAATTCCCCCTGCATCCTCCGCCTAAGATACATATAAATATTAATTAGGTCTCCCCTAAGTCTTCTTTCCTCTAGACTGAACAGTCCCAGCTCTCTCAGCCTGTCCTCATAGGGGAGATGCTCCAGGCCCTTAATCATCTTCGTAGCCCTTTGCTGGACTCTCTCCAGAAGGTCCCTGTCTTTTTTATACCAGGGAACCCAGAACTGGACACAATACTCCAGGTGGGGCCTGACCAAGGCAGAGTAGAGGGGGAGGATCACGTCCTTAGACCTGCTAGACACACTCTTCCTGATGCATCCCAGGATCCCATTGGCCTTCTTAGCCACCAGTGCACACTGTGGTTGTGTGCATTGGTGGTTGTGTGCATTGGTACTTGTAGCTTTTTTGGGGTATGGGACTTTAATCAAATCAACTTTAATTTTAAATCAAAATGAGGAAGTGAAGGACTTTAGCCTTAGCAATGGAAATGATGTAATTCTCCACTGAGTATTTTCACTTAATGGTCCCTCTAGCAATAAAACAATTGTTTTCCGAAGAAAAACAAAATTAAACCTGTTTAAGTCAATCTTTTTAACTAAATACTATTTTGGACAATGACACTGCACACCATCATGAAGAAAAAAACATTTATTTTGGCTGAATACATAAAAAAACAAGCCAATTCTAGTATAAAAATCCTTTTCCATACTAACTTCATAGCACAGTAGGTCTTTAGTTTACGTGGAATTACATGAGTGAAAATGATTTTGAGAAATAAATATTATTATGGTACGCAAACACACATATATACATCTAGGTGGAGTTATGCCTATAGTAATGTATGTGTATATATTAAATATTTATATATACCCATGCAGACATCTATGCAGATACTTATTTCTTGTTGTTACAGCTGGAAAGATTCACAGAGCCAGACAAATGTATGACCAATGGAATTTTTAGCAGCCAGTGATAATATATTTTTCTGATTATGAAACTTTCTTCAAATGCCTAAAAAATATGAGTTTATCAAAGTTATAAAAACCTTAATGACAGAAGAGCATCTTCCAAAAATATCTGTGCCTTCATTGGTGAGCATTTATCACTTCCCTAGTAATGCAAAGCTTATCCACCGACAGACTCATCAATGTTTTCTGACATAAAGCACAACCTTAAAGAAGTTACAGTTCTGTTATGAGCTTTCCTCCTCCTCCTCTTAACTGACCTGTAGGTGAAAATAAGAGCAATCTATGACAACACAGACTGTGATAAATTTAATGCACTGAGGTGTCTTTTATGTTGTCTATTTGAAGCTGTATTTCTAAAGTAAGGTCACAGAGGTTGTATTTCTAAAAAACCCCATCAGTATGTTTATACTCATAAGCAAATTCACTTGCACATTCACTTTGAAATTTGGATATATCACAAGCACTTTATTATTAAACTACAAACAGAGCTACTGATAATCAAAACGTTGGCTTAAAAGAAAGATCTGTATGAAAATGACTATTCTTTCAGAAAGCAATATTTATAGTAGAACCAGAATACAAATATTTGAATCTTAGAGCCCTTGACCATAATTCAGATTTTCTTTCTAGTGGAACATACCTGTCATTTAACACATCTGAGGAGAAACCCGTGAGAGATTAATTATAGCAAACCTGCCTGTCACTTATGCCACAGCTGGCTGCTGTCCCTCTTTCCCACAGTCTCTGCCTTACTGCCCAGAAGTCTCATCAAGGGGGTGAGTAGCCATGCGTGCTGTATTTTTAATTGCTTTCAATGTGAGTTGACCGAAACATTGACAGCACTTTCCTGCATACCCTTTGCACAGGGATTGCATAGCTGGATTTAGGCTAGTGTTAGGGTGTGTGTGGTGTGGAAAGTAACTACTATTATTTTGCAGGAATTCCAGGGCGTTTTCCTTTCAATTCAGACACCTGCATTTAGTGATACAGCAATCTCCTAACTGCCAACCTGAGGAGACACAAATGCCTTTCCAAGCCGCTACTTCTAACATCAGTGAAGAGAATGGCTTTCTGAAGAGCAACATTTTTTGAAATGCTCACAACTTAGTCCCTCTGTAAGGTACAGTTGACATAACCTCTCTCCTTTTCAAACCTCTCCATGTGTAGAAGCAATTCGTGAGTCAAGCAGGAGGACTAATTTCTTCCAGGTTATCCCTTATAAAAAAGTAACTGTCCAGACTGTCATTAAACTGTTGCACTCTAAGGGTCAGATCCTGCAAATACCCACAGTAGCAGGGCAAGCCCACCGCCTTCACTGGCAGCCCTGCAGTCAACAAGGACTTGTGATTGTCCATTTTTGATTGAGAATATTCCTAAAATAAAACAACTGAATATTAAACTCTCCAGCTATTGAGAAAGAATTTGCCAAACCCAGAAGGACAGGAGGATGGGAGCATTGCTAGAAAGAGACAGACAAACCTGCCAGCCTCTCTAGGGATCTTGCAAGTTTCCACTTCAGGTCTGCAAGCAGTGACTCGGTGAAAAGAATCTCTGCTTTGGAAGAGCAAATTGTAGCTCAACCCTGTTCTGTGCCAGGTGAACCACAATCCCAAGTTCAAATGCCACTTTGTACATCTCCAGTTGGAGGAATAACAGGCAGCAAAAGGGAGCCTGGGGACATGGGTCTGTCCTCACTTGCCCCAGAGCTAGCTACCTGGCTGCAGCAGCAAGGGAGGATGGAGGTGCTCTGACGGACAGCAGGCAAGGCACCAAATGTGTAATTGAGCCCTAATGTGCCCCTTCAGCACTCCCATGTGCTTCTGAGACCTCTTTCTCCTTAAAAAGAAATGAATGCAGAAGCAATGCTTGGTGAGGCAGGGTAAAATAGTAAAGAGGAGATGTTTACATGGAAGTCCATTCACAGAGATATCAGTAATTCGGAGGGTGTTTTCACCTACCTTGAGACAAAGAGTTAAAATGCCTTCTGAGGATGCCTCTCCTTCCCTCTCTCCACAGGACATTTAGGTGACTGCTCCAGACCATTTGCCTGACTAAAATGACTAAGGTGAGGTGAGATGAACCCCACCTTTGCTGTTGAGTCAATTTGGAGTTTTCAGTGTTTGTTCACTGCCTTTATTCGCAGATTGTCATGTAAAAGAATTCCAGGGCACATTTTAGCATTATTTATTTATTTTTGATTCATATACCGTGGGAGAACATGACTGAGGTTTATTGCTCCCAGTAGCAGCAGCAGTAGACATTAAAATGATAATATATCCATTTTTTGAGGCAAGGAAAAGCTGAGGACAGCCAGCTATTTAAAATATTTCAGAAGACAATAATTCTCCTAGGGAACCTTGAAATGGCCATAATTACCAGTCATAGATTAGGATTTAAGGAAACTACTCTGTAGTTCCCAACCCTTGAGACTGGAAAATTGTTTTCCCTTCCAGATTTGTACTAGTGAATAGAGGAAGACAAGAAAATATGAAGCAAAGTAAACATAATGAAATCTCAGGTTGCAAGGAAGAGTAAAAATGAACAGATTCTTTGGAGAAAAAGTCAGCTTTTTCTCACAGGAAAAATACTTCGGGATGTAAATTACAACCTAAGCACTAGGGAAACTGGTGTAACATTTCCTGTTCTGGAAGAGGCTTTCTGATTGATCCTGATTGCCAACTGTCACAACTTCTAGCATTTTATTAAAACCCAAAGTTTTTCAGTTTAGCTGATTGTTGGAGAACGTAATAATTTATTTTAAATTAGCTTCAAGGTTGCTCTCACCTGTTTTTAACTTCATGATTTCAGGCCAATTTCATTATTATTATTATTACTATTATTATTATTATTATTATTACTACTACTATTATCCTTCACCTTCTTAAGTATTGTGTCTGGGAGAGGGTAATGATTTTCACTTTCTGCTTATTTCCTCCATTATCTCACTTAGTATAGATTAAAGCTGTAAGGCAAGGGAGACATAGGCATGTGCAAGAACCACAGAAGTCAACAGGATCCCTTTTGTGTGCACAAAGGTAGACTGGCACACGTGTTTGCAAAGACTAACACTCTACCACAACACGTTTGTCAAAATTCCTTGAAGAAGTGCAAGATTCCACCTGGCAGACCTTCACAACATGCCTCATGAATTAAGGAGACAGAGCATGGCACTCCCAGAGTCACATATTTCTTCCTTGAAGCTGCTTGTAAACAGAACCTGTTGCTGTTTGGCTTTGCTCGTTAAAAAGGAAAGTATCTAGTATCATCGGTATTTGCTGTTGGCCACTGAGTGACATACCACCATGAAAAGGGAGCACCTGGCCACCTTCACTCACATTAGACGAGGCATGCTCCCCTGAGTCATGCTCGAAGGATCAGTTAGTGTTTGCTTGGACACACATTTCCCAAAATGGCAAGATCTTTCTGCTGACCTTTTAGCTGACTTGAAATATTTTTTCTTCCGCATGGCTCCCAGCTTAAATTGTTTGTTTGATCAGTTCTGTCATGCTGTAACCTTCAGGATTATTTTACCTCGCTCTATGCATCTCACAAGGCCTTCGGCTGCCAGACTATTTTTATACTGAAAAGCAGATTTAGAGGGTTTTCCCAAATTCCTGGCCTCTGCTCTCTTTTCCCCCATTCCTTGATCCTAGGCAGTATTTTAACACTAGAGAGGATTGTGTATCAAGCATATGCTCCTCGTTGTCCACAGCCCTCCTCCTCCTTGGGCCATGGGACCTCCAGTCACACCAGACCCCCTCAGCCCCTTCTAACCCTCTGCAGTAGGGTCAAGAGCAAGGACACTGAAAACCAGTCCATCCCCTTTGCAATATTTGGCATATCTTCTTTGATGTTCTCCTTACCTGTTGAGTTGTCAGTCTCCGTGGTTCTCGAGTTTTGTCTAATGTAAATCACCTAATTCATTTGCCATATTACTAGGAAAGAAATAAACCCATCACATTTGTTATCAAAAGGAGTGCTGAATAACTTTCTGGAGATTTTGATAAAGCAGAAATATATGCTTTCCAACACCCCAAGGGCTTCACTGAAGTTATGGAATATATGCTTTGGTGCTGTGGCTTTCATGTCTAAAGGAAGAAGAGGCACGGCATTTCCATTGGCACTTTATGTCAGAGCCAATGAGCCCTCAGAAGCAGTAAGTCTCTTAATCTTGAAAGAAAAATATTTAGTTGTAATGGTAATGATGTTGTGGGTGTTGTCTTATTTAGGCCCAGATATCTTGCATACTCTTGATGACACGTAGGAGTTCAAGTTCATTTCATCAGCAAGAGGTCAGAGATGGTCTGATATCCATTAGCCTCAATGTGTCGCTCTCATCCTCTTCTTGTCTCAGTCTTGTCAATAGTGATATCCTGGACAGGTTATCTGCCTGCTTTTCCAACAGCAGGTCTTCACTATTCTGCGTTGCTCTTGGATTTTCTCCTAAAAAGGACAGTATTCCTTCAGGAAACCCCAAAGGAATTTGTCAGCTAAAGATCGCTCAAACTTCCCTGTAATTAATATTAATTTAGAGACAACTAAACAAACGGGTAAACCCCTGTTTCTATTGAAAGCAGTGGAAACACCCCACAGTTTCACGTCACCTCTTAGAGGGGAGATAATCATTTCAGTGTTACTAACCATGTGAATGCCCCAGCTTCCCAGACAGCCCTGGTCCCCGAGACATGGTGCACTACAACAGCAGTGTAGACCCAGGCACCTCTACAACGTGTCAGTGCTGCTGAACCTTGGTAGTCCCTGCCTTTCCATGGCCATTTTCACTGGTCCCCGAGAAATGAGCAATAGAGGTGCAGCAGCAAAAAAGTCCTTGAGCATCCTTGTATCCATCCTCCACCCTATCACCTGTTTTCATCTAAAGCAAGATGATTTGCAGGGTAAGGGACATACCTCCTGCATGGGAGGCCAGGCAATGGGGCCGGGGTCCTGGTGAGTGAGCACCCTTTTGTTGTTCTTTCCCCTTTCAGTATCCTGCAAGGTAGTGTGCAGCCCAAGGGCAGGGTCCTGGAGATAGTATCACAGGTACAGCTCTTCCCTGACCAAATTGCTAGTATTTACAGCCTCATGGCCTCTTGGTCTTTCTTTAATGTTGGCTTTTAATTTTTGGAGGAGTGTGTTCACCTCTTCCTTTCTCCCATGGACTTTGACACAGTAAAGATTCCCCATGCCCCTTGAAAACAGTGAAAACGGACTCCATCCACTTAACTCACATGGTTTCTGAGTTTATGTAATACTTCATCACCACACTTACAGAACTGAAATTAGCCAGCAGTTATTGTTTGCATTATTACAGGCAGCCCACAGCTAGGGAGTCAGTATGTGGTAGCCAAAGTATGCACTTTGCCACCAATCACAGGTGGTGACAATACAGTGTACACTTCACTGCCTGCTGTCATCACTCTCAACAAGACATTTCAGTGGTGTTGAGCTTTGAAATCAGATTTCAAGGCGACAAGAGCCCTCAGGATTGTGGAATTTAAAGTCAGTCTTTATCTTCAAAGCAGGCTGTGCAGCTAACGTGCCATATTTTTGTTTATGCTAGTGCTACATCTGTAATCCTTAAGATTTGCCAAACTGATCACAAGGTAGCCACGGGGAAAAGGAAAAGGGAAGAGAACGGAGAGATTTAATCAGGGCTATATTCCCAATATGTTGCCTATTAAAAACAAGTTTGCCTTCGCTACGTGAGGACTGCAACACGGCAGAGATCTGTCTTGTGCTCTTGTGGCACTGACATGTTGAAAGCCACATCACAGGCACGTCAGTTCCCTCTCTCCATGGGGGAGAGGGTTCTTCCTTCAAATATCCTCTCTTGCTTTTTTCTGTGTTGTTTTTGAAGGCTTTCACCTCTTCTTTGCTATTTTCAAAGGGTGGGAGGAAAGATAAGGTTACGAGGCAGTTTGGGCATGGTTACATTCTGGCCCCTGGTGAATGAACAATGGGACATGGAAAAACAAGGCATAGGAAGGGAAGGGAGACGCCAGGACCAGATGGAGACACAGTTTTGGAATTAATCTTTACTTGCACTCATGAGAATTCACACAACAGTTGTGAAGTAAATGTTTGGGGAGAACCACAAGAAAGAAGTAACTTCCTCAAAGGGGCATCCTGGTTACTTATAGATGTATTTGTGAGGTACATTTACATTTGCTTTGACCGTACGGTGCATTATGTCCTCCATGGAGTAACCTGGCTTGTAAGGCCTGGTGATACTCAGGAGCAGCCTAGGTTCACAGTGTCAGTATCCCCACTGGTGTGTGCTCTCTCTAGTTTGGATGTCTCTGTGAGGTATCTGTCCAATTCAGAGAAAACTATATGCTCAGATACTGAAAGAGGAATTTGTGGGGGTGGAAATCATTGAAACTTTGTTTTAAACTTCAACGCATTATTTTTGCTCAGGGTGAAAAGAACCCATCAAAAAAGTTCTAGGAAATCTATGTGCTTTTTTGATAACATATTTGACAACCTAATCTGGAATAACCTGAAGTATAAGGTGATATTTTATTAAATTCTGTTCTTTTCTGCAGCCTTTAGTGGGACAGAGCAGTGGGGCTGAATTCAGGGTGCTCAGGTGGGCTCCTGACAGACCATTCTGCCCTCTGTAGTTATAAAGTCTCGGTCAATGAGCATGTCATCAAGAGATTTCACTGCCAGTGAAGTTCACCTACACACGGCTGAGGCCAGAGGGATTTATCTATCAGCAATAGTAGTAAAAAATAAACTTTAAAAACAAATTAATGTCTACATTTCATTGGGAAGTTAGCCAGGGGACATACAACTGAAATGAAGAGCCTGGGCTGTTAGTGACGCAGCAAGGCAGAGGAAGGTAGTCACCAGCTGCCAAGAGTTTTACTGGGGAAAATGTGTAAAAATCCCCTTTATCTGGAAGTGGCAAAAAGCCTCAGCACTTTGGCAATGATACTGAACACAGAACAGCACAGCGTAGTCCTACACTTATCTCTGCTTCTGATTCAGTCATTTCATTTACTGCGTATTTGTGTACTCTGGATTTTTATGGGGATCCAGAGGATTTAACTGTTACTGGTTTGGCTGCTGCAGTTAGTGTCATGCAGCAGCACCTCACACATGGGAATAATTTCAGATATGCTTTTTTTTTTCTTTTTTCCTTAATACGAGTGGATATGGCTTTTCTGTTTGCTTTGTTATAATCTGGTTTAACTCTGAGATACCAAGATAAATGGTGCTCAAGAAAGAAGTTGATCCTTCTGCTCCCTGCACGCAGAAGCTGTGCTCTGTGGTGGCCACTGGGACAACTGGTTTGCCTTCAGGCCACAGACAGCAGCATAGGGTCTGTCTTCAGTTTTCCTCCTTGAGATGCCTTGATACACCCCGGGTTGATTGAATGATTCTCTCTAAAAAGAAGAGGGATAAAGTCCTGTGCCAGCAGCATCTCCAGTGACTTGGTTGTTCAGAGTACATTTTAATGGCTTTGGGTAACACAGAGCTGACTTGCTGCAGTTTCCAGACTCAGCATTAGGCCATGCCTTCGGAACATGATCAGTGCCCCCTCATTTAATGTCAAATTGTACTTGCTTTTCGTTTGCCCTTTGACTTAGTGAGTGGAGCAACCTCACACCCTGGCAGCAGGTCACCTGTGGTGGCCAGCTCTTTGGTGGTCACAGCCAGCACTTCCTTGTAAGTGACCCTGTGGTGGAGGGCAAATAGTGATATAAAAACCCATGTGCCAGTTTTAAAAGGTTAAGGAGGAATTTTCACACAGTCTCAAGTTTGACTAGTGATATGAATAGCAGCTGAGTTAGGCCAACGCAGAGTGAAAATGAAACTCAGACTTCAACATGCTTATCAGGATAAAGAACCTATTTTCCCTCTCCACATGCCATGCTAACTGTGTCCTGTTTGCAGCCGTCTCTTGCCACTGACAGCCCCACCAGTGACCTCCAGCCCCTGGTCCCTCCAACACTGCCTTCTCGTGTTCTCTGGTGTCTGCACTTCTGCGGAGAATCTCCCTACATGGTCCCCGAAAAAAATCTGGGATGAGTGGGTTGAGTCTGCCCTTGGAGAGCTAGTGGGCCTCAAAAATATGTATCTCAGATTTTTTTTGAGGAATGCCAAGGTAAACTCTGAAGTCCTGCAAATGGATTTGACCTCACTGAAGTCAGTGAGAATTTGTGATTGGCTTTATTGTGAGGAGAATTCTATGCAGTTAATGTTCAGCATCTGCCTGCACTGACAGTCTCCTTGGAAAAATGTTGCCCTGTGATAGGTAGCGGCATCTTTAGGAGAAACTGATTAATTTGGGAAGAGACAGGGAAGAAGTTAGAAACTGAAATAATTAACCGAAATGCCATGTGTGACCTTTAATGATAATTTTCCGTAGAGCATTTTGTTTCAGAAAGGCAGAACTCACCTGTGGGAAGCACACAGAGACTTTCTGGTTAAACTGGAAATGGTTAGTAGGAATCCCTCTGCAAAACGCACCAGTACAGATGCTCCTGAAGCTGCTACATCTGCTTCTTTGAAAAGCACTTCTTCCACATCCTCTGCTACGGTGCCAATGTGCACTCTTGGGAGATGGATGAAAGCGCACTCCAGATTTTCACATGCCAAAGTGGGAATAATGATTCAGTAATTAATCCCTCCTTAACAAAACAACAAAATTACTTGAAGAAAAAAGAAGACAACAGTAAACACTATTAGGATTTTCTGCAACACTAGAGAAAAATGGGAACCATCCTAAAATTAGGTGCGTGTGTGCAGAGGGAACAATATCCTGCAGCATTGCCTGAGATACTGGTGAGATGAGCCTTTCTTTAATTGTCTCACGCATGTAATTTATTAAAGAAAAAAAAAAAAGAACTGAACACAAAAATTTGCCTTTTGACAATGTGTTTATGTTTATCCCATTTTTAAAAATTGCTCAAGACTTACATTATCAGCAAGAAAATACGACCTTTATAATTCTTCTAGGGTCAACGATGATGATCAGCAAAATGAGTGTTGGTTGCGCAAATTAAGGGCCTGGAGGCACTCATAACTTACTCAGTCAAGTTTCTCTTCAGACTTCAAAGCATTCTGGAGAGCAGAATACATGCAGCAAAACTGTTTGGGTCAGTGCTTCCTTTTTTAGTATTCATCTTCTGTCTTCCTTTTACTGGCTGATTTCCAGCATCTTGGAGCCTAAACACAGACTGCAGAAAACAAGCTGTGCAACCATTGCTTGTTTTGGTGCAATAATAATGAATTTTGTCTGGGTAAAAGAAAAGGGGAATCTACTCGTAGCAGCATCGCACTCTACCCTGCACAGAAGGAATAAACCAGTCATCTGTCTTATTGTAACGTATATAATTTATAATATGTTTATGCTTTTTCTTTGCTGACAACTTTAATAAGTAGTTGCCCTGAAGTCTTAAATGGAAAAAATACTACGGTTCTGGGCTCAGGTTTAGTTCCTTCCCTCTAGCTTTCCTGTGACAGTGTGTCTTGGGAGAAGGGGACCGCTTGAGATATTCCCGTTCATCATGCTGTTGTTGATATCCCTCCCTGATGACAAAGAAACCACCCACCATTGTAAGCTTCTCCACATCCAAAAATTACTGGCCTGTCCGTCAGTCCAGCAGAGAGGGCTGACAAGACATACTACACTCAAATGTAAAACACATGGCTGCAAACACTTAGTTTCCTGGCAATAATTAAGAATGCTACTTGGCAGGTTGGCAGCCACATAAAACAACTGTTAGTCAGCTTTAAATTTATTACTTTCCCAGCTTATTGAAATGAAACCCATATTATAAACGTATGTATGAAACGAGGCCTCAGATGATGAAACGACATGCAAATAAAGTCAAGGCAGAAGTAAATTCTCTCAGGAGAGGTTTAAAAAGTTGCTGTGTCCTAAAGCAAGTGAAGCAAAGAAGTATACCTTCTGGGCTGAGCCACCTGAAAGCTCACTTGCCTCTCCCGACTGACTGCTGTTGAGCATCTGACAGACTAAAAGCATCAAAAAGCTCTCTGAGTTTGACACGTTAAAACAAAATGGAGAAAAGCTAATTGCTCTTAGGTTTGCTTTCAGCTTTATAATTATCTAGGGAGGGTCTTTATGCAGGATATATGGATGTAGGCAACGTTATTAGGCCCTTTGCAATTACTGGGAATGAAATAAACCAGTTGCTGGCTGCCCTTCTGCTGTGTCCGTGCCATTCTGCCTGGCCCGTGTGGCAGCACAGCCTGGCCTAACTGTACCCTCAACCCCCCTGGTCATAAACCCTCCCCTTTGCTGATAAACAGATGTCAGCTCTATCCTCCTGTAGCATCTGATTTTTTTTTGCTGGCCCAAACAACTCAAGCTCTTCCCATCGCTCTCCATGAGCCAAGTTCTCCATGCTGCAGCTTGTAGAAAAGCCCGATCCAGCTTGACTTCATCTTAGTGAACTTTTGGGGATAAACACAGGCTGCCAGTAGAAGGGAGAGGGGCTTGTCCCGCACCATACATGAGCCCATGGTTCTCCTGCACCTCAGGACCACAGGGCATCCCCCCGACCCAAAGGCAGGAGGAGCAACCAAATTCCTCTGGGTGTCCAGGCAGCGGATTCAGCTGCAGGGCAACATTGTTAGGTACACTTTTTTTTCCCTGCTGGAAAACAGTGATTTACGATTATCTAGCGCCTGCTTTTGAGGGTCCTGAAATGATTTCAAAATTTAGATCCAAATCCCGTAAACACTTTGCCATATGACTGACTTGTCTTCCATGAAGCAACACTTGCCGGCCCTTTGAAGTTTCTCATAAAGGAAAGCTGTACATGTGCTAAAGTGTTTGCAGAATCAGCTCCTTGGAGCTAAATTCCCATTTTGAATGGTTGCGCTGCTCTTCCCGCAGCCATGGCCTCTCGGGGGCATTCGGGTTTCCTCTGGGGTGGAAGAGCTTTGGGTGCTTGTGCTGCAGTGAGGCGACGCTGTGCTGTTTGTTGCTCTGAGCCCTTCCTTCTGCCCTGCGGAGCGGATCACAGCAAATCTTTGTGCGCTAGCCCGGCCTTCCTGGTATGTAACCGTTTCCAGGGGATTCATTGAACTGGTATTCCCTGAACTGTATAGAAATCAAGAGATAATCTCCTCGCCAGAAACTACATTAAGGAACTGTCTGATCATTTGCTTGCAAGGTCTTGACAAACTTTTCAGTGGAGAATGTTGTAGGCAAATTACTTGGATTGTAATGCATGTTCCTAGGAATAACACCCTGACTTTTCCAGAAGACCTAGCACCTATATCTTGGTACAGCCAAGAAGCCATGTGATCGATCAGCTTGCATGCTCAGTTAAGTTCACCTTCTCGACTGAGAGGGTTTGTTTTTTTTTCCTGTAAACTTCTACAGAAAATCCACATGCATAAAAATGAAATGTGCCAAAATACTTATTTTAAGGCTGAAAAACTCAGATTAAAAAAAAATAATTATTTAAGCATCCTTGTCTGGCCATGACCATAAGGTCCGTCCTGGATAACGGAAAATCAAAACCAGTATGCATCTGTTGATTGTCTTCACATCGGTGAAAAGTATCATTTCAGAGAGAAATAGTTCCATGAATCTCCTTCAATGATCATTTCCTAATAGGGAAGCCAACAATGCATTAGTTGTTGTCAATGCAGAAACTAATGACCAAACCAGCATTACAGAAACAGACAACAGTTATTTTGTCCCTAACAATTTGTTACTGTCTTTTGTAGCTAATATTCTTACAGTATCCCAGACAGAAACATTTTCACCCAGATAGTGACTGATTTAAACTTAAACAGAGACTGCGAAATAACAAAATAGATGCCCAAAGCCCAAACCACATCGTTACCATTCTCCTAAATCATTACAAAACTATGTGTTCCCACTGAAAATGTGAGCACCTGGATTCTGGGTAAGCACAAAAACTCAAGGAAGCGAGTAAATAATGTCTCTGTGTGAAGAGGACCTATGTCAGTTGTTAGATGGAAATGAGCAGAAGTGGGAATAGCAGGGAAGAGATGGATACTTAGGACACTGAAAGTAAGAAGGCTGAGCATTAAAAGGAACAAAGGAAAAAATATAGGTTGGGGGAAACGCAGCGATGAAGGGGGAAAATAGTGAAAGAGAAAGTAGAGAAAGTAGTTTATGGGGGAGTAAGAAAGGAGGAGAAAGGTAAGAAGAGAGCAGAAAGTGTAGAAGGAAAAGACCTGAAGCTCAAAGCTGGAGGGAGGAAGTAAGGAATGGGGGAAGGAACAACTATTTGAGAGAAGAAACAGAAAAGGGAAAAAAACCCAAGATGAGTGAGTCATAAATTGATCTGCTTTTTAAAAAAGTAAGCTCAATTCCAGTACGTTACAGTAAATAAAAAATACACAAGCATTTTCCAGGCTGCGTGAATATACATTTCTGTACAGATAGATACACTTACACCTAAATGGACATCTTGAGCAGCCTATAAAACCATACCACAATCCCCTCGGAAAAACCACAACTGTAAACTGTGCACATGCACACATGGTTGTGGTAAATGGAGAGCAGTTGTGATAGACGTTTCTCAGCCGCTTAAAAGATACTGCCCAGACAGATTTCATCCCTTCTGGTAGGCCCACTACAGCGGCAGGGAAAAGCACAAGGAAGAGGCCAAGAAAGTCTGCAGAGGGAAAGTTTTCCCAGAGTCCTTCGTATCAGCACCGGGGGGGAAGAGCGAAAATAATACCTGGAATAGGTAATAGTTAATCTAGCTACCAGGAAAGAAAACCAAAATGAGGCTGGTGGAGATGGAGTAGAGAAACTTGTGTAACGAAACCTGTGCTACATGCAAAGAAACACGGGAAGAGGCGTTGCTTTATGCCACTACACAGCCCAGTACATTCAGATAATATTGTAAAAGAAGCCCCTGCCACTGCCCCCAAATTCACAATGAAAACAAGAAGAGGAGAGAAATAAAGGAAATCAAAGCAGTACGAAACCAGACCATTTTCTCCTCTGCTTTTTCTCAGAGAGATGAAACATGAGACAGTCAGTGTGCTGATATGAGGACTGCATTTCTGTTGCAATTCTCTGCTTTGATTTGTGAAGACTATTCGGAATTTTGGCACTTTGGTCTGAAATTTCCCAGTGTCTCTCCCTCCACCCATGAAATAAAAAGTTACATATTTCTGATGAAAGGTGTTGAGGTAAAGCTGAAAAAAAAAATCTAAGTTCTTTCCATAAAAAAAACCCAAACCAGGTAAATAATACCCAGCATGGATATTTTCTTGATAATATTTATTTTGCAGCATGGAGAAAAATAATTATCACAAATTTTTTTTTTTCATATTTTTTGCATTTCTAATTGCTAGTCTTGTAATCATGTGCTCCTGAGTCATGGGGTTAGATTTAAAAATAAAAATAAAAATTGTCCATCCCAGGCGCTAACTTTGGGGGTGCTAAAACCACTTTGTTCTGGGCGAGCGGAGTTCTGAATCATCACCGCCCCCTGAAATTTCTGATGTCCCCCCATCTGATACAGCTTTGGAGTCTGTTCTCTGGAAATTTTCCAGCTGCTAACTGAAGTTCCAGTCAGTAATGGCATTCTCTTAATATATGTCAAGGACAGAAGTTTTATGATGTACTGTACACACATGCTACTAAAAATTTGCAGCAGGGCAAGTAATTTGTAACGAAGTTTTTTCGCTTGTGAATTATCTGCAGACAGATTGGCATTTTTTTTTCCTAATCTGATTTATTATTTTCAGTTTGGTTTTGATTTCAACTGGTGATTTTTGATCTGCACTTTTTTGTCCTGCCACCATCTTTTTGTTAGGAAATTCTGATACTATAAATTTGAAATGGGACCTTTCAGCTGGATGTCTGGTTTGCTTTTTGTGATCTGATTGGATGAGGGAAGTTCTCTAGTTTTGCATTTCTGGTGGGCATACCTTCAGTATGAGTTGGGCATTAGCTTTCTATATCCCATAATGTTTGCTTTCATCTAAGTAAAGACAAAAAGCACCACTTAAGCTTAATGAAAACCTCTGCTCACACTAAAAAAGGAGTTGGTGCTGTTACAGATTTTTCCTAAATTGTCCCAAATTGTCCAGTGAAAAATTATCTTCTGTTTTCTTATCTTTAATGGCTCACACACACAAAGCAGTTCTTTCTCCTTCAGAAGAGAGTGGACGCAGTGTCTGCTAGAAACAAGAGATGCTGACATTTGCTGCAACTAAACTCCAGATTGTGGGGACAGAAGTCAGCACAGGAACTGCAGAAAGATCCCATTTGCTTTAACAGGGTTCTGGCATGACCCCCTAAAGATGTCCTGTAAACCACTGTGGCTTTGTTGGATGTTCACCTTTTTTTTTTTTGTTGAGCTGACAAAGGTGAGAGCAGAGAGTGTGGGAATGGGTGATTTCCACTCTGTTGGGAGCAGGAGGCAGCGCCTGCCTTCAGAGGTGTCCATCACACCATCTGCACCAACACTGGGGGCATGGGAGGGCTGCAGGGCCATTATCATGCAAAGACAAGGCAGAGACCGTGAACAGGGTCCGGCATTCCCGGACTTTGAGGAAATGTTTAATGTCGAGGCATGTTTTATGTCAATCATACACATAAAACACTGTTACTGTTACTGGGGCTGCGTAAGCCCATAAAGATGCACTTTTAAACCTTTAAAAGTAAGGTACCATAATTACATCTAATAGAACCCTCAGGGTCTCAGGGGTGCCTTTCCTGCTTTTAAGATACCCATGGTAGATGAGGTAAAGGAGAAAAAAACCTTCCTTAAAGCTCTGAGGGCAGAAAAATGCAAATACCGTCCAATTCGGCGTACAAGATCTCCCAAGCCTTGATTTATTTGCTTTAATAACTGTGGGATCTCTCTCCAGTTTCTGGCTTGAGAAATTGAAGCCATGAGGTTGTGAGAATGTCTTTCTTCCAGAATAATCCGCTGTAGTGCCAGTCATTGGGGAAAGCCAGCAGGCTTGCTTTATTTGAGCTGCATGATGCTCTTTTAAAATTTATTTTAAATCTAACTTTATCCTAGAACAGCCTCCTTTCACACACACACACACACAAAGGCTATTTCTGGGAAGTAAAAGGCTCGGCATTGCCTTACAAAAAGGTGTGAGTGACTCCGCTGTGGCTAACATTGTGTAATGGTTTTATGATGCAACCATGTTTCTTTGTGAGCATAGATGACTGATCTATGCGCTGCTGTGCTTACTTTCTTTCCTGAGGAACTGTGGATCAGTCGCTGTGCTGGCTTTCTGCTGGAAGCAAGGATGGCTCCTGTCAGAGGAATAATGAAAAAAAGGAATTAGGCATCCAAAAATCAGGGTGACATGCAAGCCATGGATTAAAATCAGATTGCTCAAGTTGTTGCTATCTGTTGCTTCTCATTGTCTCTCCCACCCTGGCAGACACTGCTTGCTGCCTTTGAGGGAGAGGCCCCTGGTTGCAGCCCCGAGCCAGGGCATGCCCCCCACTTCCTGGTCATGCTCGGGACAGACATGACAGGCGCACAGCCCGGCACAGCGCCCAGAGGTGGCAGCAGCCTGGCCAGGAACAGGATGGAGGGTGCACCCCACGGCAACTACCACCATCTGATTTCAATCTGCTGCCACATGTCCAGAGCGCAGGAGCATCTCCCATCACATGCGAGGTGCAGAGCTGCCGGCTCAGTGCGCCAGCCCCGAGGGGGAGGTGGGGCAAGGGACGTGATGGCCACCCATCCCTCACCCACCAGGACACAGGGCTGGACCCTCCAGCAAGATTTCTCACCTGCTGAGGTTTGTCTCCCATTGGACCTGCAGAATCCCATTCTTTGTCAATTACAAGATTTGGAGACAGTGACAGAAGTGTGGGGAGGAAAACGTAGACGGTGCAGTATAGTGCAGTCCCTAGAGAAACTGGATTTTTTTTTCCAGGTATATTTTGAAACTGAAACAAACCTCCGAGGTCAGAACAGTGCTTTTTGAAATTCCCTATCAAGTGTAATTCGCAGGGGCCCATAGACCAGCACCACAGGCTGCACGAAGCTGTGGGAACCTAGCATGAGTTGGGAATTTTTCAACAAAACACTCCTTTCTTATAAAATGGCAGCTCATTGACCCCAGTATTTTCATGAAAAGAAAGATTTCTGACTTCTGACATGAAAATTCTGGACAAACCAAGACATCATGTCCCAAAATAACTTGCTATTCAGGGCACTCCAACATGAACTGGTTGGAGTTGAGCCTGGAAACTGTATTTTTCATATTACAGGTGAATTTCCAAACAGCAGGCTGTCGTAAGACAGATGTTGGCCTCTTTTTTATGGGAAAACATAGCTGGTGGGTCTGAGCGCTGCACTCGTTACAATTCAGTAAACCTGGGGCTTCACAAATGGGAAAACTTTCCTACCCAGTTCTCTAATGAACAACTTGGAAAACTTTTTTTTAAAATCTAATTTGCATATCTTGTGTGTACAACTGCTTGTTTATATGTATGAATATCTGTTAATAAGGGACAGAAGAGGAGGAATGAATCCTGGTCTAAATATACACTGTTTTAAGAGCAGTGAATTGAATGAAAAGAAAAAGCCAGGAAATTCCAAGCTGAGGTTCCCAGTTGACAGTACATCTGTCACTTGTAGCTTGATATGCTTTTTATTTCCCATGACAGAAAGAATTTCCATTTATGAGGATTCACTTTAAATTTGAATTTCCTGATTTTTGTCAAGAGGTGGAACGGTTTTAACGGTACACACGTGATGAGCAGTTTTAATCTCTTGGTTGGTTATTGGAGACAAGCCCAACATTATTTTAAACGCCCTGACACCTTTCCAAGTTGGTAATTTCAGGGTTCAGACACAAGTAAACTTTCCTGAACTGCCAATAAAGCTCTTGGCAAAGAGATTGGGGTGTACTGTGCATCTTCTTTTCCTGGCGGGAGGGCTCCCCTCTGCCTGCAGGCCGGGTTTCCCTGGCTTCTGGCTGCTCCAGCTTCTCAGAGTTTATTTGCAGTGTGTGGTAATCTAAATTCCTCATGAACACCTTCCATCACTTGCTTGCTGATCCGTGTCCTGTTCTTTTGGCTGAATTACATTTTAAAGTCCCTCCTGGCTTCCCTCGGTCGGGTCTGACGCTGGCTGCTATGAAATGACCCTTGTCCCGAATGACTATCACTCATGTTTGCCCTAAAAAAATACAATGTACCTATAGTGTTAAAGCAAATAAGCCACATGTCATATTAGCAAATATGTGCAGTTTAAGACCAGTAGACCAGAAAGAGCCCACCTCGTATTGTCTTATGATTCATATTTAAATATTTTTCCCCTCAGAGGTGGGAACTCGGTCGGATACAGTCTGTGTGGCCCTTTCCCACCAGTCCTGAGTGACCAATAATTAATTTATGCTGAATGTAATTACTCCCTTGTTAACAGTAGTTTTTCTGCACTTTCTCTCGGTTGGCTCTGGAGACGTACATGTTGAGTGTGATGTATGACTCCTGGCACAGAATGAAACCCTAGTGCTGTGAAAAGACATAGATAAAGTGAGGTTGCTCCATTACTCGCTAATGAATTTATAGGCTCACCGCTCTTATCTGAAGTACAGCAGAGAAAAATTCTTAGAGGCTATTAGTGTAGTCTTGAAATAAAGATATTGGGGCTTGGGTTTAGCCATCCTTCTCCATCCTGTCACTTCAGTGGGCACTTCAAAACAACAACAACAAGAAACGGTTTTAATCTAAAGGAAGGAGAGCGAGACAGACAGCTGCTGTGGCCTGGGCTGCGAGCTCGCTAAGAAATGCCAGGACTGAAAAAGCAAGGAATAATGAAAATCCTCCCCACATGATGATTCCTTAATGGCACATAGGCGTGTGCACGGCTACGCAGTACAGCAGGGGATGCATTAAAGATACCGAGCTGCCGCAGCTATTGTGTTTCAAAGCGGTAGTCATGCTAATGTGGTGCTGGCAGGCAGACATGAGCCTTTTTGGAAGGCGCTATAATAGCTTCCTAGAAATTAAAGACAGAAGGGACTAGCCGATCATATACCCTGTCCTCCTAAATACCGCAGGCTGCTAGTATTCATGCAAATACCTTATAGCAAGTCCAAAGCTGTCAGTTAAAGCAAACATTTCAGCCTTAAAAAGTTGAGCTTGCTGTCAGCAGCAGTAGAAATCCAGGGCATAGTGCCTCCTGGATGAGCATCCCTTGTGCTGATGGGATATGAGGTATGTTCAAAAAGCTCAGGCAATTCTGCCAGGCAAAAGTCGTGGCCCAGGTCACAGCGGTAGGTAGAAAACCCCCAAGATCCAGTAAGTCTGGTCTAGAAGAGAAAAACCCTTCCTCCATCCAAAATTGGACATCCATCTCTGAGCTAGTGAGCAAGGCACATCAACTATGGTGGGGACTCTGCGATCCATGAACAAGGATAATTCAGTGGGTGGGGAGGGAATCAGGAAATTGAGAGTTGAAGTATTGCATGGAGAAGGAAAAAAACCCAACCCTTCTCTTGGCTTTACCACATCGAGAACCGCTTGTTTTGGCACGTGTGGGAAGTTTCTTGAAAGACAATTAAAAAATTAGGTGTGTCAATAGACTTCTAGCTGATATGCAAAAACCTGTATTTTAAACTGTAGGGGGTAACAAGGGCTCTGCTGCAGACTGCTGGGTAATATTTAATTTATAGCAGTCAGCAGACCTAATGTGGTACTGCCACACACTGAATGGGGTGGGGAAAAAAAACCCTAGGAAGATAGTAGGGGGGGAAGGTGACAAGGGCTTTTGGCTTCAATATAAAACTCTGAAAGAAAGAAATGTGAGGAAATATTTACAGCTGAAATAATCAAAGCAACTGGTACGTGGTAATGCAGGACTTTACTGGGAAGGGCACTGCTCTGAGGGTGGCAGTGCCACTTTCCTCTAGGAGGTCCTCCGTCGGAGAAATGGAGCAAGAGCTAGAGGTCAATAGGTCAAACAGGGATTCCAGCACTGGCCTGCTTATCTCCAGAAGTCTTCTTTTTGTAATATGGGGAAGTAGGGTCAGAAAGAGATGGTGAAAGCCGTTTTACCTTCCTGAAGCTGGAAAAGCCACCCCAAATGTATTTTGGACAGAGTGACCCGGGAAGAGTCTTGCCAACTCTCAGAGGGTCTGAGCAGAATCCAACTGGTGGGGCATGAGGGACACCAAACCCATGCTACAGATCCACTGTCCCTCTCTGTCCCTTGTTGCAGACTTCCTCTGGGTTTGCCTTCAAGAAGATAGCATGTGACTTCTGCACAGCCCAGAGAAGGGGCAGGTTTTTGCAGTGGGCTGGTGGGGACAGAGGAGGTGGGTGGCCAGAGGTCTGAGCCGGGCTGTCCTGGCAGGGCTGGAAGCCATGGGGCTGTGAGCCTGCCTGGCAGGACGCGGCAGACTGCATTTCCCTTCCTTCCTCAAGGCCTGGCTTAGTGCTCAGGGCTCCTGACCACAGCCGCGGCTTTTTTCATGGAGAACAAAGCCCTTTTTATTTCTTTTTTTTTTTTTTTCTCCCTTGGATTTGGCTGTTGGAAAGGAGCTAGAAACTATTTGCACCAGGAAATACAGGCTGAAGAATGAGTGTGTCAGCCCAAGTCCACTTGGCAGGGCTGCTTCGACTGCAGAAGTGAGGCAGCAGCGCGTTAGGAGGCCTGCTAATTGTCAGTGAAGACAAAATGAATAGCTGTGGATTAATTGAGTGCTTCTACTATTGTTTTTCTAGAAGAAAACTTCTTGTTTCTAGGAAAGAAGCAGGGATGATGTTTCTGCTCAAACACAGGTTTTTATTTGTCTGATATTCACTGGGTCATCTGGGGCTATGCAAAAAGGTACGGAGATCTCCAGAAATGCCCTTCACCATTGAATCCTCAATGCCAAATCTCAGACTGGTCAGTTTGCTTTTGGGGACTGTTGTCATCAAATAGCACACAAGTGGAAAAGTTTCTTTAATGTAAAATGTGGACACAGTAATGAGCAGGATTTTTTTTAACACAGACTGAACCGACTTTCTCTTTTGAAGGGAAAAGACTTGCTGTAATGTATTGTCTCTGGTGAGCAAGGAATTACAGACCACTTTCTGGAAGAAAGTGATAGACACAAGTCTTACAGGGTAAAGCCTACCTGCTTCCCAAAGCCAGGTTTAAAGTGTTATGCCACCTTAGGTACAAATCACAACACATCAGATTTAAAGCAAGGCAAATCACCCTCTGCTGCTGCTGAAGGCCTCTAGAAGAATTTTGTAGAAAAGCAGAAATTCAAGTATTTTGTACAGACACCAATCACTGTATCGCTGGCTGCAGGTTTTGGTATCAAGGTACTGAGACTGGCAGCTATCTAAAATGTAGGCTTTGTCAAAGGAGAGACAGTATATCTTCTCAATTCTTTTATGTGGACAGCTTTCCTTTATTAATCTTTATATAACTTTGTAGTCATGATACCACAGCTTCTGATGTGCAACTGCTTAGATAGATAGAAGGAATTGATCACTTAGGTAACATGGGGACTTACTTGGTGTTACTCAACATTTATATCTAACCTGAATATGTGAGAGGTTTTTAAGCAGTAAATCTTACAAGAGGAAGGAAAAGAAAGAAGAAAAGTTTTCCTTTTCACACCACACCAGATCTAGTTGAGACTGGATACATGGAATAAATACCAAGAGTGAAATTGTAGACCCATTGAAGTTAATGGCAAAATTCCCATTGACTTCAGCTGGGCCAGGATTTCACCCTTTGAGTATTTCCAGCTCAACCAGAAGCAGGAAATACTGGAAAGCTCTTGACAGGGCCCGTTCTCATGATAATTCCAGTCCAAATTTTCAGGCCCTGTTATTCTGCATTGTTTATATCACACAGTAAAATAAGAAGGGTGTTGGGAATATGCTGTGCTAGAAATACTTTGGAAGGCAAATGTAGAAATAGAGGTGAGATTTAAATTAAAGGGAAAAAGGATGAATGAGGTGACTTCATGTAGAAAGTGATATAGTGAGTCTTGGGTTGACTTTATTAGCTCACTATTACATAACAGAATGGTTGTAACATTCTGTGGAAATGACATATGAGCTGGCATACTACATTTATATAATTTTCACTGAACATAACTCCTGCACAACGTGGAAAATGAGTGCACTGAAATCTTTACCCCAAGCTGCGCTGCCGTGCTGTAGCTGCGCACAATGCTTTACCACAGCTCTGCAGCAGTGCTGCTGCAAGCTGCCTCAGGACGGACAAGTGCTGCAGAATACGGTAGTCTTTCATGGAGAGGTAATTAGAAGGAAATACAACCGATGTGGCCTGAAGGCTTTGGGCAGGAAAGGGCCTCTCTCTGCCACCATCTGTTGGTGAATCGGGGAAAGAAAGTACATTGGATGTCCTCATCTGCAGATGCCTGCCCAGACCCCAGCTGCTCAGGTGCTCCCCAGAGTAAAAAATTTTCTCCTTCCAGCTGCAGTGTCACAAGGGTGACATGGCAACACAGAGACCCGCACCTGCATGCACCTCTATCCAGAACCCCTCCTGTGCTTTTGGGATGTCCGCGGTACCACGACACAAACAGTGGCTCAGCCTGTCAATGAAAGGAATAGGAAATTAGCTTTATTTTATAGAAAAACGTTTAAGGAAGGGCTCCCATAGAGCTGGGCTTCTGCAGTGCCTCCCCAAGGGACCCTGTACACCCAGAATGACTCCACAAAATGCCTGGCAGTGACCCAGTGTGAACACAATCTACTCCTGCCATAATGTTCCTGTTCAGCATGCCTCCCTTCCTCTCTCACGGTCTTCTGAAAACCAGAGCTCAGGAGCTGGCTGCTTTGGCTCAGGTTTTTGACTGAGTTCCTGTAGTCCAAGGCTGCCCTGGAGGTGTGAGCCCTGTACTCCCTCCTTGGAGGGACAGTGGCTGCAGGATTTATGTTCCTTTCCCTCTCCCACCTTCTCCTGGCTCTTGGGACCTTAATTTCTGGGAGAACTTGCCTTTTGTGTGGAAATGACATTTCTAACTAGCCATAGGGATATTTGTTACAGCTGGATAGTAATTTCAACGGTCTGTGGATATTCAAGGTGTCCACAATGCCCCCTCATATTTCCACTATTTTTCAATAGCCATTGTGATCCTAAAGTATCCATCAGTCAGATGTCTTTTCTCCTGATTAGCCACCACATACAGGCATAGTTAGTATGCCTGGGTTAGTCTCAGGTAAATGTAGGGACAGTTTCCTAGGAATGGGGATTATGCCTGTCGGAGCCGACATTGGGATTTTGGCCTTCTCTTGCCACTGGGAGTAGCTACAGTGGACCATACTGGTTGAGGAGGGGGCGATGATGGTGAAGCACGCTTGAGCATTCCTTGGTTTAACTTCTCTCCTGAGCCCAGTAACTGATATGATTTCCAGGTGAGCATTCAGACCTGATTTAAAGATACAAAGAGATGGGCTGTCCCCCACCATACTCAGTAAGTGCTTTATGAAGAATCATTGTGAAAACGCAATTGCTTTTTCCAGTTTGTACTTGCCTGTCTTTCAGGCTTCGAGCAATTTGTTCTGGCCATGTCTTTCTTTGCTCCATTAGTAAGCAGAGCCTGAGTAACCCACCGGTTCCTCCTGGTGAAGGTATTACCCAAATGTAATCAAGTGGCTTCTCAATCTTCTTGATAACTTAAACAGATTGAATTCTTTAAGTGCTTCAGTTTAGGACACTTTCTTCAGTCTCTGAATCATTTTTATGGCTCTCTTCTGCACCTTCTCCAGTTTTTCAATATCCTTTTTTAATAATGTGAACATCAGAAGCTCGCAGAGTGCTGCAGTGTCTGGTTAATGGGCTGTAGATAAGTTTCTTGGTCTCTGTTTCCTGAAGTCAACGCTGGGTTCCACGGCTTTCAGGCAGAGCAGAGGGAGGACAAGCTCCTGCCTGCCAGCGAGGTTTTTGTTTTATTTTTCTACTATTGTGAGCAGGGAGTATCACCTATTAAGGTATTTTAGTGGTAAAGGTATTTAAGAAAAGAAAATCTAAGAACAGACATTTAGTGAGCCTAGAAATGCTGGGTGAAGAGGTTTATTTCTCTTTAAAATGATGCCAGGTTTATTGCTGCTGACAGCACCTGGCAAAAGTCTTACAAAACCGCATAATATAAGGGGAACTCCCCGTTTTTGTTAGTAGAAGGCTTGCATGAAAGGATTTGTCAGTCTGTGGGTTCAGGCTACACCTTCACTAATTTAATGGAGCAGGATGACGTAAGGGCCTATATTGAAGAATGCCTGCAATGCTCTTCGTTGCTTGGGCAGCCTTTAATTTTTTCAACGTCAAACAGAACAAAATAAACCAAAAAACCAGGAAGAAGAAATGGCAGCAGCTTTTATTCGTAAAGGTTATAACCCTCATCTGAGAGAACAGTCACAGGGACTATTAAGAAAAAACCATGTAAAGAAAACTTGGGTTTTAAACTGCACAGTTATAGATGGAAACTTACCTGGAGAGCAGGTCTCCACATGGCTGTTTCCTGGGAACTCATACAATGGCCTCACCTTGCTGCTGTTCCCATACACATTGGGATGACCACTGGCACAGCAGCCAAGGAATTGCCACAGCTTTAAAGACAGTGGTTTCTCAGACTGGGTCTGCTGGAGGCTAGAGGCTGAAGTTAAGGATACTACACAGGGTCCTGAGAGGAGACAAGACACTGAAGTGAGACAGAAGATGCTTTTGAGGGCTGAGTAGTGGTTTCCATTATGCTGGTGAGAGTCAGGAGACTGAGGAAAGCAGAGAGATGCCATTGCTCACCCCAGGACTGCCTGAAGGAGAAAAAGGTAGATGTACAGACATGGTGGGGCAGCAGAAGGGAGAGCATGGGAAGGTGATCTGCAAGAACCACAGAGGCATGACACAGCAGTGGACTGCTGTATTTTGGTGTTTCCAGGTAAAAGGATTTAACGAAGTAGCATGACTGCCTGGCCTTACAGCCTGAAGTCTGCGGCTCCTGGGAGTGAAAGTGACTTGCCTCCACTCTGTGACAACTGTAGGGGGTAAAAGAAGGAACAAGCTCTTTTCCTCTGCCTGAAAAATATACCATGGGTAAGAGCATGTCTTAAAATAGAGCCACAAACTGTGGTAAAAGCAACTCAAAGCCAAACCCAAACTCTTTCAGATGTGGAGGTCTGTATTAACGTAAGAGATGAAAACCAGAATCTCATCTGGCCAATCTATTCCCCATTAAAAGCCAGTTCCAGGAAACCCAAGTACTCCCCCACGCTGGGAGGGCTTGAGCTCAACATGCCTGGATTATGAACGCAGCTATCAGCTCAGGAGATGAAGATTGATGTGTTTCTGGTCCTAAATGCAGAGTTTAATAGAAGGGCATTTTCTGTGGCCTCCAAGCTGGATGCTTGGTTGACGCCAGGTGAGAAGGGAGCCCAGAAACCGCTCTGTCTTTACTCTGCTTTTACACTGCAAGAGCACTGCAGATGAGCTTTCTCTTTCACAGCACACCCAGGAATTTGCCAGCTTCATGAAGTCTTCCTTAGCTAATAATTTCCTCTCAGATGTTTCCTTGTACGTGCTTGATGCATGCAAATACATGCTTAAAAGCATGTACTTTCCTGGTCTGTTAAGTGTATTGAATGAGAATACAGGGCTTCAGTTTCTTAAAACGAGACACAGTGAAGGTACAGGTTGTTTGGATGCTGGTGTGCAAATAAGGTCAGGGGTTATAATTTCATTAATTTAATTTCATAGAAACGCAAATACATCTGGAGGCAAGACCTGTGGTCATTGAACCACAATCTCCCTGGATTGCTTCCACCTCTGCTGTGGTCATCACTTAATAAATGAGGTAGAGAATCCAGCCTAGCGTTGGAGAGCTTCAAGATATTTGGGATTTGTGTGCCATTTGGGACTTCTGAAGATGCTTGTGTATGGGAAGTTGCAGTGAGACTTCATGCAGCATCCTCCGGAGCTGCCAAACTACTGTTGTCATGAACAGCCTCCTAGATAACAGCCTTCAGATAACAGAAGATCACTGTCAAATCTATGTCACTTGCTTCTTTTAGAGAGCCATTTAAACCTAATCTTTGTCAGGGTGGAGTTTAAAAGCCTTATTGGTTTTATTGGCTTCGTAATATTATGGAAGAAGATAGATTGGGAGACTTTTAATGCATGTGATCTCATTTAGATACAAAATTTAAAAACATTATTGGAGGTTGGTGGAACATTCCTCTGTCAGCAATTCATAACTGTTAGAGATGTTTAAAAAAACATTTTTTAGAAAAATCAAACTTTGAAAATGTCCTTCAGCTCCAATACTTTAGCTTGAATTTAAAAAGAAAACTTTTGTGTATTTCTGAGGAGAACAATCCTGTTTTCTAACAAATTCTGCAGTTTGAAAGAGAAACAAAACTTTTCTATTTTCAAGGAAAAGGACACTGCCAAAACTTCAAATTTTTGTGTCAACAGGCTCAAGGTTTGACTTGGATAGCTCTTTTTTATTATTTCTCTAGAAGAGGCCAGATATTTTTTCCAAAAACATATGCATTGCTACTAATATATATATATATATATAGTTTGGCTTTGATGCAACAGCATTTTTCAATAAAAATACCTGAAATATTCCAACAGCTATCAAGAATATTTATTTATCTTCAATCCTCCTTCATCTCTTGAACAAAAAGCTTTCAAAATTTTCTGAATGCAGAATGAGTTCACAGCTGGTGTCCTCTTGCTGTTTGTTTTTAAGCAGTAATATGTGAATATTGTGCCATTTGTAGGATTATAATGCTCAGGTTATGGCAGGTACAGATGAATGCCATCACTAAAACTGGCAGTGTGCTCTAACTCAAGCAGAGCACCTAAGCCAGAGATGCGGATGGGCATGTGAAGCAACACTTAACTAAGGGGATTCTTGATTTCTGCTAAAGTTTACAGTCCTGTGATTACATTGTCAACTGTAAGGGGGGAAAAAAAGGTCTTTTTAGAAACATGTGGCTTGTGATCAGCTTGTCTTGTAGGTAATGTGATTAAGTCTGAAGGCAAATATAGGCACCGAAAAGAGGGTTCTGTGCATTTGTTTGTAATTGTGTGCAGTCATTTTGTTTTATTTTGAGGTTTTTATAAAAAGGAAGACCTAAAGGTCCTGATTTACAAGGCTGACGTCTCTCTGCAATGGCAGTAATCACAGCTGCAAAATGTATTTTATCAGTTCAGCTCCAGAAAGGCTTAATTTTCTAATTCTCTGACACTCTTTCTCATTTGGTTCCCTGTCAAGCTTGATGCCTTTCCGGGAAAGACCATCTTTTGTCTCTTATATAAAAATTGAGCGTTCCTTTTTTTTCCTTGAAAGGACTTAAATGCATTGTCTTAAAAGTTTGTGTCACCAGTCAAAAGAACGCCATCGCTTCTGAAAATATTTTCATTTTCTGACATGCACGGAGGTGCCATAAAGCGGTGCTGACAACTTCATCTCTCGCATTCCACAAATCTTATCAAGATATATCATCAGAAAACCGCACGGGTTATATCCGGACTCTGACAAACCTGAAACATGGCCTGCCAGCCACAGATAAGGCTTGAAATGTTGGTCAGTGAAAAGGTGATAACAGTAACAAGGATCAAATGCATGTACAAGTTCACCTTTAGACAGCTGTGGGTTTTTTGGCTGAGCCGCGATAGTGGAGAAATCGTTGCTCTGCCTTCGTCGATACACCGACACGCTGCGTGCAGCAGGTCAGAGATAAAGCGTGGGTATGCCATGGCCATAGGTAGCCTGTGTTTCAGGAGAAGTTTCGTGCTTCCTCGTGGGTCACCAGGAGCGCCGAATAATTCAAGGGAAGGCCTGATGCTTTGTTTGAAGGATCAAAAGGATTGTGGCGCTTTGTTGTTCCAAACGTGGAGAGAAATTGCAAAACGCCACAGCAGAAATAATAAGCGCAGCCCGTCCCTTCCCCCTCAAAGCCTTCTACAGGAGGTCTGGCCATCTTTTTAGTCCTCTGAAGGAAAATCTGAAACAAAAAATAAAACTCCTCAAAGCCGTTCCACAAAACAGTAAACTGGCTCTATACGTATTTTTGGTTAATCTTGGGATTTAAATGTATCACTATTATCGTAAAAAAAAAAAAAAGAAGCAGTTCTTAAAATGGAATTTATAATCATTTGCTTAATGGTGCTTTCCCCATGCCATCCGTTTCCAAACAGAGCTTAGTTTATGGCTATCATAAGAGATTACGTTCCCTTACAGTTGCAGTATTTCTTCTATAATGATTTATTTTAAAGGGCTTCACCGTGATAGCTCTCCAACTTTGTTCCTTCCTGTATATCACTGTTCAGGGTCAAAAGCTGGAAAAAGGGCTGGTCCCAGAGGCCTAACATATTTCACCAGTGGAGACTCTGGCTTTTCACTTCTCCTTCTCTCCTCATCACTTTATGCTTAAAGAATAACAGATGTGGAAACATTTAGAAAAGAACTAATTGAATTTCACATAACACAATTTAGCATTGTTTGAGGAAGTACCTAAATCAACAGCACATTTTCTGAAAGGCCCAGCATTGCCTAATTAGAACACCAAACGTGTGACTAATTGGCCACACTTACACCAAAGGCTCTGTCGCAGATGAACGGCTGCCTATTCATCTTAGCTAAACTTAGGCCAGCGGTTTGGCTGTGAGGTAACTGTGGTTGTTTTAAATGAGCTGTGCCAAACATAACGGGAAAACTCGGCAATGGTAGGAGAACAAATCCGTGTAAGAGCAGAGGAGTAATCAGGACGCTTACGCTCCGGCAGCACCCGGAGGATTACCAGAAGATTATCAGCACATAAATTATTGGATTCTTGGTGCTCTGTAATTGGGACACTTAATAGCCTGCTCTTTATCATGTCTACTCCATTGTCTTTAAAAGCTCAGCATCTAATTAAAAAGTAAACTGATATTATCAGGAAAGGCTCCACTCTGCCCAGCTCTTGCCACTGCTGGATCTGGTTTTTGCATGCAACAGGATGCTTTCTTTCCTTCTCTTCTTTATTTCTTTCTGTGCCCGCCTTTTCTCTCTCTCTTTCTTTCTTCCTTTCTTTCTTTCTTTCTTTCTTTCTCTCTCTCTTTCTTTCTTTCTTTCTTTCTCTCTCTCTTTCTTTCTTTCTTTCTTTCTCTCTCTCTTTCTTTCTTTCTTTCTTTCTCTCTCTCTTTCTTTCTTTCTTTCTTTCTCTCTCTCTTTCTTTCTTTCTTTCTTTCTCTCTCTCTTTCTTTCTTTCTTTCTTTCTCTCTCTCTTTCTTTCTTTCTTTCTTTCTCTCTCTCTTTCTTTCTTTCTTTCTTTCTTTCCCTCTCTTTCTCTCTCCCTTTCTCTCTTTCTCTCTCTCTTTTTCCCTCTCTTTCTCTCTCTTTCCTTTCTTCTCTCTCTGTCTCTCTGTCTCTCTCTTTTCTCTTTCTTTCTTATCTCTTTCTCTCTGTCTCTCTTCCTTCCTGCCCTCCTTCCCTGTAGCATCTCTTCTTCCCTCTCCAGCTATCTTATTCTCCCATTTTTCTCTCTCTTCTTTCTTTCCTTTCTCTTTCTCCTTCCCTCCTCAAATCCTTCATCTCCTCCCTCCTTTCCTTGTTCATTCCTTTCTTCTTTTCCTCCTTCCTTCTAACCTTTCTTTTTCCTTGGCAGATCCAGTTGCCTTGCAAGTAAGTAGAGCACTGTATTAAAGTCTTTCCACCTGGAAGGTGGCAGTGGTGCTGGGAGGATGCCTGGTTATGCATGTTGCTTCAGTAAACCCCAGGATTGGCTGCTGAAGTTTTGGACTGTTTCCTCTGAAAAGATTTATCAGCTTGAAAATAAGCATGAAAACAATGGAATTTGGGGAGCAGGATTAGATGGTTTTATCCATACCTGCCAACAGCCCATTTTAGATAGGATCATCAGAGGTTTTTCAAACAGATTCTGAGAAAACCAGCATCCCAAGATTATTGGCCTCTTTTTTACCAGTGCCACAGGGTGCTTGCCTCTATATTTTCTGGTAACTCTGAAAAATGCCTCCTGTCCCCCAGTGCAACTTTCCTGTAGCCTCCAACCACCACTGCTGTGGTCCTGGTCACCCCCCTGTAGTGCCCACATGGGGACAAAATTCACCTACACTGATAATCCCCATCCTACAAGGGGATGAGGGCCCATCCCCATGCAGTTGGGTGGATGCAGCTGGGACCTCCTGCTCTGCCTAGCTCTCCTGATGCACCCTCTACAGTGTAACCCACCTTGGCCACCAAGCTTCCTGGTCTGCCGAGTCCATATACCAGAGAAAAAGTCAAGCCCAGAGGAGATGAAGTTGTGGTGAAGTGGAAGAAAGTTACATGAGGCAGTTGCATGTTTTGTTTGCCCGGAGGCCTCCCATGGCCTGCACAACCCCTCTGGTCACAGTACTCATACACTGCACTGTTTTGAAGGAAATTTATTTCCTTGACTTGTGCGTCACATAAATAAAGGAGGGGGTAGTGCAGCTGAGTGTGCCAAGGTCATTGCTTAGCATTTATTGAGTGGTAAGTTGTGGATTGCTGCTTATGGGAAAGACAGTCCAGAAAAGTAGAATCTTCCAGAAAATATGTAAGAAATGTGCAAAATGATGGGAGTTTCAGATGAGTGTCTTGCTCTGAAACGCTGCGTGGTTTTCACCACATTTCCTTAGCTGTCTTTTCTCTTGTTTGGGGCTCCATCCTCCATTGCCCCCCAGCTTCAGCTTGAAGGACACATTTTGTCCTTTCCCATGAAGTCCCTAGCTGTATTAACAAAGATGAAAACAGTGTCAGTGTGTCAGTACATGTTGCAGTGGACAAGCTGCAATCCAGCTCCTGCAGTGAAGCCAGAGGCAGCCTTGGCCCCACCAGCAGAGCCTGAGAAGGCTGGGCAGGAGTGATGCAGCCTGTACCTGCCCCACAGAAGCAAAACCTGCTGAGAGAAAATTAATTTCCCTTAGAAGAGATGACTGCAGATTGGCACAGGAGGAGGGAGAGAGAGAGATATACTGGATTAGGCCATATTCATTGCTGTTAGAAGGGGTAACTACATTTTTTTCCCTGTGTTCAGGAGCATTATTTGACTGGGATAAGCAGCTCGTGTGTCACCTATGGCAAAAATAATGGTAATTAAAGTAATTAAAGTTTCATAGGCCAGTAAACAAGGAAAGAAATTTAAGAGATTATGTAAATCATTCTTCTGTCCATATCTGTATCTATCATCACCATGTAAATATTTGTTCAAAACCACTCCACCCTCCAGGGTTTTTTTTTAAATATTTAATCTCAGCCTTCCCTGCAAGTGGTTCATTCTTTTATTTTATGTCCTATCTATCATGGACATGAAAATCAGAACCCTTCTTCCTCTTTGCAGCAGTGCTTTACATATTTGAAAACCATTAGCATGTCCTTTCTTCTCAAGACTAAACAACTCCATTCATTCATCTTTCTTTAGGGGTCATGTTTTTTCTAGCCCTCTGGTCACTCCCTTTGCTTTTTTCCCAACTCCCATGTCATGCAACTATGATCTTTCAGCCTGTCAGCAGTGTCGAAGACTGGAGATCCCAACCCACCCAAAGATACTGAAGTTCTGAGCCCACAGACACCCAGCTAGTATCAAGTAATGAGCCAAAAATTGTCCTTTAATGGTGCTGACAACAAATCCTCTTCAGGATGTTTATGGCAGAACTTTTTTTTCTTTAAATATGAATCTGTTTGGGCTTTGCTGCTCGTGCATTTATCTGAAAGCCAAAATTTGACTCTGCATAGTCAAACAATTCATTAGTAAAATCAGTCTTTGATGAAATCTGTCAGATAATTAAAGTTGTGGTATATACATGTATGTGTGCATGCACATATACTTCTATATGTACAGTACAGCTGAAGTGCTTAAAAATGGGCTCTGATCTGCTTTTTTCAGTCACACGTACAACTTCTACTCTTTCTGTTAGTTCTGCTGTGGTAATTTGCTTACCACAAATTCTCCCCGGTTTATGTGGGAAGAAAGTGATGAAACATTCAAAGCGTGCACAGCAGAAAGAATCAGTTGCATCGACTTTCAGTTTCATTCCACATAAGAAGAGTAACCTAATACCTGCGGACTGGAGGAAAACAAAACAGAGAAGCAGTTAATTTCAAGTACCTGAATTGGTAGATAATAAAAGAGTATTACAAACTACATGAAAAATACAACTTCTGCATTCTTATTAATTGCACACAGGTATTAACACTATCCCTGACAGCACTCCCCCTTGATCCCCAGGTGAGTGATGTGTACCGCAGGGGATATCTCTCAACAAGCATTACTTGCACTGGATATCAGCCCTGGGCTCTGTAAGGATCACTTGAACCAGACAGTCAGAACAAAACTGCCCAAAGCAGAGCAAAGAAAAGCCACTTCCTTTTTTTTTTTTTTTTTTTAAGGACATTTTTCCTGTCTGGAGAAGCTGTATCCCAAGGATACAGGTGCTCCAAAACCTGGTCAGATTTCAGTGATGCTGGAGCAAAGAGTGTGACTTTGCGCCTGCTTTTATTACTGTGGTCTCTGTCGAATTGATGCCAACTCATAAAATGCCTTTTTATTATAATGACTGATTAGTCCCTTGATGAATCTCTACTCTGGTTTGCAGCCCAGTAACTTGTTGACACTTTATGCAGCTCGATCCTGACAATACATGAATAGCCACTTTTTCAGGCATACTCGTCCCCTTCCAACCCCCTGCCAACCTCAGTCCTGCAAGGCTGCCCAGTTCTTTGGGAACACTCAAAACCAGCTTCCAAAACCAGCAAAGATCCCCGTGGCGCGCATGTCAATGCTCCTTCTTCCCTTCCCTTCTAGAATTAGATAAACTACTCCACCCACTTCCTTTCTTGTTTGAAACATTGTATCCAAATGTGCACATATTACAGAAATACCATTGGTTTCTATCATACAGCATTTGAAACTAAACCTACTTCTTTTGAATGCAAACTTGATGGTTTTCTTCTTTCTTCTAAGCCATAAATAGCCTTCTTTGTCTGAATGTTTTTTGTTATGACTTGCAGCTGGTACTTCAGCTGCTGTTGTCCTTTATAGGTTGCCCAAAGGTCCTTTGTGGTTGCCCAAACCTCTCCTTTACAGGACTCCATTTTCACTTACTTACATGCTTCTGAACTTTAACTTTTTGGCCTGAAATTTTCTGTGCTGGATATTGTTGCCTTGGGCTGATCTTTTTGGGAGCAATTCAGAAGAGTTCAATTATTTTTATAAACGAGGATAGGAAGAAATATAGCTCTGTCAAGAAAGAAAAATTTTATAACATTGGGTTTAGAAAACTTAGCTTTGACATGCATCAAGATGGGATACAGAGTTCTTGCTAAAGATATATCTGGCATTATTCCATGAAAGTCCATCCACACATCACAGAAGGGCACACTTCTGAAAACACCTATTTTTACCTCTCTTGTAGGAACTTCCCAAACACATGGCCGCTCCTGGATGTGCTTCACCTCATCCACACTCAGTCAGCTGTGTAACCTACCTGTTCAGTAGTGAGAAGAGAGAGAGAATGGATATTTAAAGACCACAAAGAACTGCAAAATGAAGACTCAGAAGCTAGGCAATGCAGAATTATGGTTGCCCAAGAAACCCCATAATCCTTCCCTTTTTCATGGTACAGTGCTTAGATATACAATGTGCTTTCTTTTCTGAGAACATTACTTTGATTGCTACTCATTAGAATCAGGGCTTTTCAGGGTCATCTAGAGCAGAAAATGCAAGTGGGTAAGAAGAGAAAGAGGAGCTTGAGGATAAAGGCAGTTTGTTGAAGCCCACAGCATTCCCTACTTCAGGGTTCCCATGGAAAGGTTGACCTCAATTGCCCTGCTCATAGATGGGAACCCGCTGTGTGCTGCTGCTTTTCCCAAATTTGAGTAACTGAAGCCCAATTAGAAAAGATCCAAGTTCTTAAGTGAACATTGAGTCACTTTGAGCAGGCACTAAATAGCCAAGTGCCATACTTAGTTAGTGGTCTTGCTTCGCATTTTCTTCTCATCCCCAGAAGTGAGATCACGACCATTATGTGTTGGTGTCTAAAAGCAGTTGTAATTCATTGGTAGCCGCCAGTCACAGTTGTGCAGTCATGCTGTGTAGCACTGTGGTTTCTACTCAAGCATGATTTTTAGTCAAGCCAATACAACACTTTGGAAAAATCAGGCTTTGCATGACTTTAACTGGCCACCCCAAGCTAAGCATTTTGCAAATGTGAGTACTACGCTCTGTGCCTCAGCTTCTCTGCTGTAAAATGCAGCTAATTGTAGCCCAGGAATATTCATTTCAGAAATGCACTGCAAAGACAAACTATTTCGTGTTAATGAGGATGTGAAGGAAGGCAATGCCACAAGAAAGTCCATGAAGAAATGAATAATGCTACATCCCATGCCAAGCATTGAGTATTAATTTTCAGCAAGCTGCACATCATATTGTGTAGCTTACATGCATAATACTGACCTAATTAATAATTATTATAACTGCAAGAATGGAAAGGGACTATGTAACACACACCATAGTGCAGAGAGAGAGGACAGGACTGAAGCAGAGAGAAGGGCACCCAGGACATGGAAGAATGTGCAGGAATTCTTTCCTTCCTGAGCTTCCACCACAGAGGAACTGGAGTTAAATGCCGTGTACCCAGCAAGGGGGATAGTCTCTCTTTGTATAGAGTGTCATTTATCTATACAATTCATTGTCACAGCATAATGAAGATACCAAAAAGTTTCTTGGGTTCAAAAAAGAAATTGGACATATTAATGGTAAAAAGATGCCCATGAAACATCAAAGTTAAAAAGACCTGGAAGCTGAGAGGGTAAACTGATGCAAGCATCACCATATGCTCATCCTGTTTGTACACTCTGCTTTGGGTATCTACCCATGTCACTGCCAGAGTCGAGAAGCTGAGTCAGAGGGAGCTCTGTCCAAATATTGATACCACTGTTCTTAGGTACTGTTTATAGCATTACAAGTCTGTCCCAGTAGACTATGGGTGTTTAGAAAGGGAATAGTACTTTTTTCTCTGCATTAGTCATAGAAGAGGCATCTTTATGGCCCCTGCGCACAAGTCATCATGTAGTTCTTGAGGGAGATTTTATGAGCCAAGCTCAGTCCCATTTTAGAATAAATAGTCCTTTTTAATGTTATGCTCTACTGACATGATGAAGGGAATGTGAATAGCTAGTCCTTTCAGATGAGATTAAAGCAGTTTCATTTGAATAGAAAGGACCAAACCACTTGCTGTACAGACTGTGCCCTATTCTTGCTCCTGAAGTGGAGACATTGCAGATGTGGAGCTCCTGCTCCATAATGTATACGGCAACCAATTGCATTTGTCTTCACTAGCAGGAGCAGAATATCTCTAAACTTAGAACAGGAAAGCACTGTAAATTTAGCTATTGTTGCTGGTAATTGTCCAGAATATATTTTCACTCATTCTAAAAATGGTCGATTTAGAAACTTTCCATATTTATCCAATAAACTTGAAGTGCTTTCAGATATCCACTACTCACTTTGAGCATCTCTCAGAAGAATTTCCTGCAGTAAAGAGAACAGATGTTCCAGGCGCACCCTGCATAATTATGTGTTGTGAACGCGTATCTCATGGCCAACATCCACCTACTGTAGGTTCAGTAGAACCTCTTTTCTTTATCCCTGTTATAATAAAGTAACCAGAGTCTTTAGATCGACAAACTTGGATGTGCATGAGGTCATGTTAAAAAATTCTCCAGACTCATGGGCTGTAAGATCAATTTGACTCCCACCATGAGACAAAACACGTGATGATAAGTAACCTGCGGCCAATATTTACAGCACTTAGAACAGAATACTTTCATCTGCTGCTGAAAATACCAAAACCTTTCCTTATGTTATGCTGATGTCCAGACTGAGGTATGTCCTGGTTTAACAGACTGATTCAACGCACTTCTTTTTCCTACAGCAGTGTTAGACCAGAACTGATTTATGACAAAAACTTGCCTTTTACTTCTTTTTTTCCCCATTTTTCATATTCATTGTTGCTCACACTTAACCTTTTGACTCTAATTCCTTAATCTGAATGATGCACACACAGGCTTTGTTCTTTCTGACAAGTCTTATCATTTTTTATCTCTGTCATCTATTTTTTCAGCCATTAGCTGATCTCAGGCTCTCTGTATCTATAATCTGTTTACATTCTTCTTCATTATTTAGTATTAGCGTAATTCTTTCAGCAGTCTTTCTCTAGAGCTTTTTTTTTTGTTTCTTGCCCTTTGCTTTTCCTGAGCCACATGGCTGTGACCACCATTCTTTGGCGAGCAGCAAAAGAATAGAAACTGCTCAAAAAAAAATGTTAAAAACTTTAGGCTAAAGGAGCAGACTTTTGCACATGGAGGAGTATGGGGACAGACTCTCGTCCAACACAATTAAGGAAAACTTTGTCCAGAACATTTGCTGCGGTTATTAATTGCTCCAGAAGACTGTTGGCAGTTGGATGACAGGTGATTCCATTAACAGGACCACTCTGAAGCTTGCGTTGCTGGCAAAAGCACTCTATTTATATTGTGTGAAGTCTGCAAACAAAGTACACTGTAACTCATCTATCCTAGTGAACTAATCAGTGCCAGGACTGTCCTGGGGCCGGCTGGCATAATTTGGTAATGTCCATACCATTAACCTTTTGCTTTCAAAACAGGGCAGCTGTTTTCAAATTGCTTATTGGGAACATTGTCTGGATCACTGTTATTCCTGAGCAGCTCCCAGGGACTGTTTGGGAGATCAATGGCTGGTCCAAGTCAAAAATCATCTGACATGCAGTACTAGATATCTCGTAGTCACCATGTGCTAAAGCTTGGGTTCATGCCTTAACACCATTTAATTTACTCATGTGTACATAGCAAGTGGGTTTCTGAGCCTGTGCCTGAATTCCTGCAGCAGTTTACTTCAGAAAAAAAATAAGCTAGAAATGAGTATTAGCCACCCAGCAATCAAGGATAACTGTTGTAATGGATGTTGTAATTAATATGTTTAAAGCTGAGTTTGGATTGCTGAGAGATTTTTTTTAAAAGTCTTTATTTTGGACTAAATTTATTCGGACTTTATTTATAGGAGTAGTGTCCCTTGGCACAGTACTTAATCAAAAGCATAAAAATTATGTTGGCAAATATAACATCCTTCAATTATTATCACCTGTAACTTTTGAGGCAATAATTAAAATATTAAATGTCTGGCGCAAACTTCTGACTGAAATTCCCTTGGCAGTTCACTGCAGGTCTCCTTGAACAGAGTGAGGCAATGTGCATTGAATGACATCCAACAGATGGTGTTAAAAAGACATCAAGATCGGGAGACATTTATTCCCTCTAAACACCCACATGACTGTACACTGCTCACTTCATTAATCAACATTTTGTTGGGGTTTTTTCTCTTTTTTTTTTTCTGTGTGAAGTTTTAGTCCCTTTTTTTTTTCCTCCTTGGTGTTCAAATTCAAACATTTTTCTAGAAAATTTGAACCCATTACAAATATAATATGATTTTCACCCTGCCCCCAAAGGACAGCAATAATAATAATAAAAATGTATAATCCATTCCACAGATAGGAAATGAAGGCACACAAAGACTGAAAGAAAAAGTATCCACTACTTTGGGGCGTCTGTTTCACATTGCTTCGAATCAGGTCCCTGAACACACAGCCAGCCAACTATATCTCATTACAGCTTGTCTACGCAGGCTTTTTGCCTGAGAAAGGCAGAGGATAAATTTGTGGCAGAAAAACTATTCCAAAATAGCTTTATGGATAAGTAACCGTCGGCATCCAAGCAGGAGGAGGTGGATTTAAGCAGAGTGCTGAGCATTGGGGTGGATCTC
>VZTU01034248.1:72842-102914 GCA_013400835.1 Zapornia atra
CCACCTGCTGGGGATGGCGATCCTGCAGAGAACGCCTGGTACCTTTTTGGGTGTAGAGTTCCCCTTCCCCACACAGTATCCAGTGGTGGGTCTTGGAGACCCCTGCATCCTCAAGTCTGTCAGGTACAACCAGAGTATCCCAATGTATGAGGCCATCAGCCCTCAGGCTCTCACGTCCTCTCCAGACTCACACAAAGGCTTTTCCAGAGCAGCCAGAACTGATGTCATATTTACTGGTTCAGTGCAGAGAAAAAACCTATTTTTACTGTAAATATCCACTACAGAAGAGTGGGAAAACGTATTGTCTTGGTGAGATCCTGTAAAAAGACTTTCCTTTTTTTTTCCAAAGGGTTAAAAGTTAATGAAAATGAATGAACATAACTGAAAATGATTGTCTCTCTAGAACAAAGAGGATCCATCTACGCTGACTTAAATCCAGAGCAATGCCGCCATAGCTATCCAAACTCCATTGTGTGATTGTTTCAGAGCAACACTGGAAATACTCACTTAACCCTGAGAAGACAAAAGTCAGTAAAATTTATGGGGTGCATGAGGAGCTGGCAGGGGACAGAGGTGTAGCAAGCTGAAGGCAGTTGCTGGTAAGCTTGCATCAGTTTTGGATCCTTCTTGCTCAATGTGTTCAGTAGTGGATTTGGCACAGAAATCCAGTGTATACCAATGAAATGAGTAGAACACACAGAGTCAGGAGGAACTGCTAATACAGAGAGGAATCATAATGCATAAGGCAAACAGAGTGGCCTTTAGAGCAGGGAGAAATGAACTGGAAGAGGAGTCATGTGCAGAGTAATAATAATTTCTAATATAAGCAGGGAATTCCTCAGCAGGGAACAACTGAGGAACAGAGATGCCTGGGTATCAGAAAGACACCAGATGAGTATGACTCACCAACATGAGATGGTTGTGCCAAAAATTTGAACTGCATAAACAGTTCAAACAGCTACTAATATATGATGGCTGAGTTCAGACAGAAACAAGTGTGCACAGGAGTTCGGGTCTACCTCTGCGTGTTGCACATGCTGCTGCTTGCGACCCAGGCTGGGTTAAAGGTGGCTACACTGTGCTGAAAACTCCTCAGCAAAAGAGTCTAAGCAGGATATTACCCTTTTTTGGTTAAATTTTGGCCCTAAGACAAGTAGGGTGTGTGCTAGTGATGGGCAACTTTGGGCTGGGAGCGAGAAGGTTTGAGTCAGACAGAGCAATGAGGCGCACAGATGGATCTTGCTGGGAGCAGTGGAGCAAAAGTTCACCATCTGAATTTTTCTCAAGCCTTCTCTGATTCTCTCACAGCAGCAAAGGTAGTGAGGAGTTTGGGATGGCTATAGTAGCAACAGGTCTCTGGCTTGGCTGGCCCAACACTTCTGTTCTTGAATTGGGAGTGAATGCAAGGTTTTCACCTGTGAGTATGCAGAAGTAATGAAAATCAGAAAATAAAGCTGGACAACACTTGCACATTAGCAAACTCAAACTGCCAAGAATGCAATACATTCTTAAGTTTTCCTAACTGTAGGGACAATTCCGTGAAAAATTTCATACTGCATATGATTCCTTTGAAATAAATAAAAAATAATTGTGGATGTATTTAAAAAATCCCCCAAAATAAATCAAAGCATTGCAACAAAGGCAGGCTATACTTTCCAACGACTTCCTTGGTGTATTACCAAACGTACACACCTCCACAATGATGACAGCTGTAAACATCTTATTGCACCCTTTCATAGATGTGCAAAATGTGTGTTGTTGATCCTTTCCCCAATAAAAAAAATGCTGAGGCGCCATCACACAAAAGCCTGGGTTTTTCCTACCAGCGAATGTCTATAAAAATACAGTCCTACATCTCTGTGATAGATAAGAAATACTAAAGGAGCAATAATAATTAATGGCCATACAAGATGAAACTCCAGTTGCTCAGACGGCTGTCTCCACATAATCTGTATTTTATACAAAAGGAGAAAGGACTCAATGGAATTTCAGCTGTGACCGGATAAAAACTGCCAACAAAAAGTGATAAGGAAAGTCTAATGTGCATATTAATCATGTTTATAGCGCCTCATTTGCTGATATATTAGCCTAAACTCCCTTTCAAAATACATTTTTGATCACTGGTATAATCATTTAATACAATCAGACTTAAATAGGACCAATTAATGTTCCCATCTTCTATTAATTAAAAGTAATTGATTATGATGGCCTCTGTAATAAATCACAGAGCAAAAGAGTTTGAAAATGTACTGTTGGATGAGTTGGATTTTTAATAACGTGGAAAGATTTTAGCCACAAACTATATCTTTATGTGTTTATTGCCTTAGATTGCATTCCATGTTTTTATCATCTAAATAGTTTTTTGGACTACAATTTAGATCCAACAATCACATATTGTGTTAAAAGGCTGTCTGAAGAGTTCTGCATTGGTTGCTTCCTATTTCTTCATCTAAGGAGAAATAGACAACCAAGTAATGTCCAAAAAATTGTGTATGACTTACACCCCCTCTTTTTCCTTCTATTTCTTTAATTTAGTTTTTCACCATTAGCCTTTATCTTCGTTTCTCTTCTATTCCCAGCAGACATTGACTTCACCATGGCCCAACTTAAAGGTGGCCTGGCTAGTTGTCACAAGCAATTTATTAGAAGAATCCCGGCTGTTCCCTATCCCGTCTGATCACTTTGTGTGCCTTGCGCAAATTTATTTGCAATTCATCATCATCTGAGGCAGCTACTATTGATAGCAGCAGACATCCTCCTTTAACTTCAACAGCCTGAGAGACAGGCAGGCAGCAGGTGAGGGTATTTTTGCCAGATAGCTTGAAAAGTGCACCTCTTTGTGTTTTCTCTGAGTTGGTGTAATCATCTGCTTCGCAACAGTGTGTGGGTGACATGTAACATTTTTTCTGCTTGGAGACTGAAACAGTAAAGCAGCAAGAAAGGCAATGGCTGTTGCACTGGACAAGTATCCCAGAGAAAGTCTCTGCACTTGACTAGAAAGCTGTTGTAAAGAATATATCTGTCCATATGCATGGATGGTAAGGGAAATACTTCGGGCTTAGGAAAGCTTGGTTGGGGTTTCTCAGCCGTCCTCTTTCATAACAATAGGAGAGTGATTGAATGTTTCATATGTTTCCTGTGTGATTTGAGAAGCTCCCACAAGCTCATACAGTCTGCCACATCTTTCCATGTCTTCCTTCGTGCCTCCCAACCATTATTAGATTTCTCCAATGGCACCAAGACTGGCCCACTAACAGCCACATTCTTTGCTGCAAATAATTGCCAAATTAGTACTCCCTAAGTAAGTGCATGCTAGAGAACTGGTCCTTTAATAGTTTCTTCAGAAGTAAATGCTTCTTATCGTGCTAGATAAGACTTCAGCCATTCATTTTCCCCTTGCTTGGAGTCGTTTTTCTGTATCCCATGCTCTGGAGTGCTGGTATGTCCCTGTACGTTGTCCTGTTTACGTCAATGGGCTGTAGTGATTATTCTATCACCACGTTCACGTTAGATTTTTGAACAGTTCAAGGTTATGTGATTTACTGGGTAATCCTACATTTTTTGAGAAATTAGGTGTCTCTGCTCTCCTACCCTTTCCCAGAGAGCTGCCAGATCCTGCCGCAGTGGGCCTCCCTCCCATGCACAGACTTCAGATGAACATGCCTTCCTCTGTATGAAGATTTTCAATGGCATCAAGCTAACTCAAACGGACTCACAGCACTGAAAAATAAATCTTTTTGCCCACCAAGCTCACCTGCATGTCTTGTGAGCTGCCAAAATAAGGCCCAGCCTAGGATGGGGTAAGATGTGACATAGCTTTGAATGGAAAATTCTGTGTCAAACTATAAATCCATCTTTTGTTTCCTTCTAAAGAAGAAAGTATAGTTTTGCTAAATAGATTTCTTTGTAAGAATTCAAATAGTTGTTGGGTGAAAAGGGTGCCAGTATGACCTCATGTTTCCCAAATTATAAGCTACATCTACTAGAATTTTACCTGGAGCTTTGATTTCCTACTGGTAGCATGACAATGTGGATGTGAGCAGGTAATAGGGGTATGCACATTTACAGATGCCCTAAACTAAGGAGGAAACTAAGCCTCCATTTGTCCTGATTTTGCTACACTGCATTCCTGAGAATGTCGCTGTTGTGTGGTTCATGTACACTGCAATATAATTTAACGAATGACAAGCTTTTTCCCTAGATGCTATGACTTCATTCATTCAGTTATGTTACTTTTCAAGTGATAACACTCTAATTAGCTGCTGAACTCTGGTATCCTTTGCATACCCTTCCCAGTCCAAATGTTCACTTATCTCTCCAAAAGTGCTACATGACATCCTTGTTGTTTCAGGAGAACACAGTTACCATTCACTGACTGCCCCCACGCTATCTAAGATAAGTGTTATGTGACACATCTTCTAATTCAGAGCAGTGCACAGACAACAAAAACTGTCCCTCTGCAAAAACTTCTTGGCAGCAGCCTTGGAACACCACCATCTTGTATCGAATATTGAGTTGCTTTGCTACATAACATTGCTGAACATTTAAATCTGGCTCAGGCAAGGCAGGGATTCTCTTTCTCTCACAAATATGGTGTCTGACATGTTAACGCTGCTGTTCCTGAGCAGCAGTAATCTTGCAGTCATACTGCATGATATGCTATAATTTAACCTTTGCAGTCCTGAGCCAAAATCCCCTCTGAATTTAGATTGATTCACACAGGATCTCACTCTTTCATAGACCCCCAGTTTAGGCACCAAAGCAATTTCATGTAAACAGTTTGGGTTTGATATTAATTGTGTGTACACAGAGTTTGCTCAAGGAAAAGCCCTGGCTCCATTTTGGCTGCTACTTTCTGTGTCCTGCGTCTTTTCCAGTGATGAAAAGAATTACAGGAATAAATCTGTACTGCACAGAGTAACACAGTGCAGGCACAGCCTTAGACCAGAGCCTCTCAAGCCCTTTCATGCTATTCTCCACATCCTGTTTGACTACTCTTAATTAGTCCCCTACCAGACATCTTTGGATCTCCACAATGCTTGAAGAAGCCTGACACTTGGATGGAAGCATTTCAAAAAATTGCTGCAAGAATCCTGTTCTCTCATTGGGACTCTCTCAGTCCATCACAGGAGAAAACTTTCAAGTGAGGAAGCAAAACACTGTGTTGGAGGTTTCAGCGCAAGGGATGGGAAACACATTAGTGACATTCCTCTCTAGGAAAACTGCTGGAGACGTTTGCAGTATGCCATCCATAGATTGAGGACTTCTTGCCAGTGACACAGTCTACAAGAAGGACCTAAAAAGTAAGCTTCACAAGACATTTAAGAGCAGAACTAACAAAATGTTGAATGAATTCCAGCTGGTGAAAACATATGGTAGATCCTCAGTTTTATCTTCACTATCTTTGTTTGCAAACAAATGTGCATTTGTTCTTCGTTTGTTTTTGACTCCGTGACTTCAAATGAGTATCATTTTAACTATAAGTCCCTGGTGAACATACAGTCCCATAAAATCACACCATATTATGTGTCAAGTATAGAAAGGGTTGTTACAAAGAGGAAGGGAACAATCTGTTCTCCATGTCCATGCTGTACAAAGCAAGAAGCAATAGGCTTGCATGGCAGGAAGAAAGAACCAGATTAGATTAAAAAAAAATAAATCTTTCCAAGAGTAATGCCAAGAAGTACTGAAATAGGTTGCCTGGGGATGTTGTATTCTCCATGCCTGATAGCCTTTAAGAACCTATTAGACAAAGATCTGTCAGAAGTGATATCAGTACCATTGAGCATGCCTTTCTATAGATTTATGATTCTCTTTTGAACTTTATTAATCTTTCACATTTTAGAAAGCATGCATTTAGTTGGAAAATAAATTGCTGCTCAATAGTATGGTATTTGCGAAGTATTAAACTTCTTAAGTAATTAAGAAGTGGGAGAAAAAGTTTTGTTTAAGTATTTCGAATGATCATTGACTTGAATGTGTAAAGAGGTATTCTGTAACCCACTGCTGGAAAAAGGGCAAATGCTGGAAGATACCATTCTTCTGCTGTTGGTAAGCCCTGAGTTCTTAGTGCTCCTCCCAAAGAGAAGACCCTTCAGTAAATACTGATATTTTTGACTTCCTGAGAGACTAGGAGTTTGAAGAAGCTTGCATGCTGGGTGAAGAAAAGGAGTTGCAGTAAGACACTTGCATCAAGAGTTCTGAGCAGAAGCAATCCCACCTTAGCACCTACTGCACAGGCATCCTATTCATGTTGCTGTGGTGTGTTTTGACCATGCTGATACCCGTTTAGGTTCTTTATTTCTATTTGCAGAAGAGACTGAGCAATCTTAACTACTGCGTCCCACCATTTCTACCAGGTAAGAAAGTGTGCGGCCTTCCTGTGTCAGAACTCCACACTGTGCTGAGATACTGCATTTGGGTACCGAGCTGGAGTATGCACATGGCACGTGCACAGACCTGTGACTCCCCCTGTATGTGCAGGGCTATGAAATGAGGACTCATCATGGAAGCTGCCCATGTGCTTGATCCTACAATGCAGGAGCGCAGGGAAGAGCCAGTGCAGGCCTGGCATCGTTACGAGCTGCCAGCTGATGGCTTTTCTTCACCTACGCTGGTCGTTTGTTGCAATGCTCTTTGGTATCTTAACAGTCCTGTACTGCCTGGTATTTAGTGTGATAAAATGTAACTTGGAAAGAGTCCCAAAACAATAAGAAAACTGCAATAATCCACAACTAGAGTTTTTAATAGCGTAAGAACAGGATGTGTATTCTCACCAGTTTTATTTGTGGGATTCAAAATACCATTAAAGTGGTAGAAAAGGGGGAGAGAGGGTTGCTTTGCTTTGCTTTGCTGTTAAGGGTGGATTGGTTTATTACTGCATTCATTTTAATTAGAATTCCATAATATACCCACATAAAGGTACATGCCACAGTCAAGTTGATATTTTTCTTGCTTTATTTATGACCACATAAAATATGGTTTCCTGAGCATAATCTCCAAAAGCTCGGGGATTTAAGCTCCACCCCATTTATATATCTTAAACACTACATGCAAAAATAATTCCTTTGGCTCCCCTGCTCAACCTCCACACTTCTTAAAAATGGTTCAGGCCAAAGGTAACATGTTGTTTCCTATATGCCAAGTAAAATTCAGACAGTATTAAACAGTTGATTTTATATCTACTACTAAGATAAAAAGTAAACATATATTTGATTTCAGACACCTAAAACTCAAAATCAGACCCAAACCTGTATTTGAGTGCATTTTTGATTTACAAATCCAGGAACAAACTATTTGTACTTAGGCACATGAGGCCACAATTGCAAAAGCTTCACATGCAAACTTGATTTTTCAAGGCGTGGGATCAGGAGTTGTTAATTAGATGTCTGCTTCACTTAAATGACTAAATCTGACTAAAAAGCTAATTGCACTACCATGTACTCATGCACAGTTACAGTTTTCACTCCTAATCAGCTGGAGGACTTCCTGTAATTGCAGGAATATTGTGGAAATGGGATTTCAGGGATCTGTGTTATTCACATGATGTTTGGAGTTAGCTTCTGTCCCTCTGAAGGCTTCTAGTCTGTGTGATTTCCTAAATTTTTCTTGACAGTGTGAGCAAAATTCTTCTCAGCCACAAATTGGTCCAGCGATCCAAGATATAAGTGTACTCTCCCTGTAAGCTTTGGGTATACATGGCTTTGCTTGGTGGGGGGTGGGGGGGGCAGGGGTAAGCAGAAAACACCTAGAGCAGAAGGGAGCTCCCCTTCAAGCACTCACAACCAGCAAACCGTTTGGGGAACAACTAGAGGAACCAGGGATAACTTCTCAAAAGTGCCAGAAGCTTGTTCCTTCTTGTTCTCATTGTGAGATGGGCCACTCACAGAGTGCAGCACAGTTTTGGATTGTGTCGTACTGCGGGAGGTTGAAGGTCTTGATCAGTCCCACAGAGAAGCTGTGAGATCTCTGTGCAATACCTGCAAGGAGCATGTGCCTAGGAGATAATGTTTTAAGACCCAATACATTTTCCCTCAGTTTGCAGAAGGTCCATGAAACTGGAAGGCTGAAGAGGCAGAAAGGGAGGGGAGAGGAGGGGACAGGAGGAGGAAAATTCCTTCTGGCCACATGATAGCTTGGAAATGCCACCAGAGGAAATTAATTTTTTACATTCACTGACCGTAACACCTGGCTCTGCTGCAAGGCTGAATTTCTGGTTTTTCCTCACATCTCCCATGTTTATATTTGAGATAAGCAATGCTGTGTCACCCTGCATTCAGGTTCTCAAAGTGACACCTGCATATGTGACCTGCCAAATTCAATTCTGTGCTCTATACTGTGCAAGATAGATGACTGTAATACTGTAGGTAATGGATTATTACATACCAGAAACTGCAGATACTCTGGTACTGAAGTTAAGGATCTGTCGCACTGCAGAGAGAGCCTGGCAGCATTTCCAAGAGTATTTCCAGCAGTATTTTACCTGGGTTTTATATCTGACCCTTAAACTGAGAACAATGACATTTTTCACAGATGATGATACCTGGCAGTAAATCTGTCAGGGAATCTCCCATTGATGCCCCGGGGAGAGAAAAATGCTTAGAAAGAAGAAAGGTTACAGCTCAGAGGAAAGAGAGACTTGGTGCATTCACCTGGGCTGCACGTGAGCCTTCACTTCACCGGTGAAGTGGTGTAAACACCACAAGGCCAAAGGTAACCTGAAGGCTGTGAATACACTGGTTTCTTTTCACCTGTTTCTGACTATAAGATAGTTCATCTTGGGGGGTAATTTTTGTCCATCTGATGCAGAATTGATGTCATCTCAGCATCGGTGGCTGGAAATACTCATCAAAAAAGCTGCATAATGAAGTAAGTCAGAGACAAATGTAATCCCTCTGAAACTGTGCTCCCCAGCTCTTCTCCCTTGTCTTTACTGATGTTTTTTTAAATTGAGGTCTTTTCTAGATACCTGCTCCCTGAAAGTTGAGTGGCAAGGTAGGAAAACCCACCAGCCTTGCGTACATCATTTCTGGGCTCCGGGGCTAGTGTTATTAATCATTCCCTCAGTATTGGTGAAATACTACAACTCTGTTTCCCTTATTACTTTATCTCAATAATTTCTGAAGAAATTCTTGCAAACATGTAAAACCTTGAAAATGGATTGAAAAAACAGTCAGTAAACCATTAGCTTTGATGTTAATGGATTATACTTTGCGACTAATTGTGTATTTTGCTGTTATTTCCTTTCTTAAAAAAGCAGTGAAGATGGATTTTTAGTTTTTAGGGGCAAAATTGCTGAGATTAACTGTGTGCATTTCATTTATCAAGAGCATTAAGTGTTCAGCAGTGGCTGATGAGTGTATTTTAGATATACTGAAAACAGATAGATATATAGTTTATTTCTTTTATGTTAGAAGTTGCCTAGAAGAGAACCATTATTTACGTCCTTTATATCTAATCTAGATAAACTCTCAGTCTCATAAATAAGAACAGCCTTATTTGCTTTAGTGACTTATTTGAGTCTGGAAAGATTTGCTGGGCAGGGGCTGGGCTCGATAATATTTCACAAAGCTAAAAATTTGGTCTTGATACATTCTTGACATGAGGCACATAATTTTTCACATATAAGAACAATTACCTCATGTTTACACAGCATTTAAGGCATGGACAGTGATTAGATTTTACCATCTCCAGCATGCCTGGGATGTACAAATTGCTACTGGCTCTTTAAATATGGAAAGACATTCATTTAATGCTCTTTAATTTGGTGCCACTTATCTGTCTGTGGAAAGGTTAACTCCTGGTGCTGGTGATGAGTATGAAATACAGGCCTAGAAATAACTGTCAGAGAGGGTGGAGGCTTCAACCAGGAGATAAGTGTTAAGATAAATCTGCCTCCTTGAAACAGTGGGATGAGCCCCATATCCCAGTGAGCCCACTCCTCGTGGTTTGATAACGCCTTCCCGTGGTGGGAGAGGTCAGACGGCTGCCGCGGGAAGCCTGCACGCTGGGGAGGAGAGATGGATCACAACCAGAGGGAGGAAATGACAGGATGACAAATTTCAGCTTGCCAACCACAGCTGTTTGGCAGGCGAAGGTGCGCCGGTGGGCGCTCCCCGGAGGCGAGAGGCATCCTCTCAGCACAGCGTGGAGTTTCGACATGGGCAGGCTGTGAGCACCCTTGGAAGGGGAACCAGATATCAGCATGGGACACTCAGGCCTGTGTTCCAGTTCTGCTCCAGAGATGAGCTCTGATCAGAAGAAGAAGAACAAAACCAAACCACAAAACCCCACTTTTCCAGCCATCAGCTGTGCTGATCCTACATAGGGTCCAAAGACCAAGCACATTATCCTTTCTCCAAGCATCCTTGCCATCACCTGCTCTGGCATCTCTTTCTCTACAATGCACTGCACACACTTCCTAATGCTAGGACAAATGTGTCCAGGGACAGAGAGCTTGGCTCAGGATCTGGGATAATAAGTAGTCTGGGATGATGTCCTGACTCTTCCTCCTGAAGTATGGGCTATTGCTGCCAGCTATCACAGACTGGCAGACTTGTTTTTTCTCTGATACCTGTGTATCAGTGTCTGGAACTGAGACCAGGCCTTGTATAGTGTTTCTTCATGAACTTAGGGAAATAGCATGAAAACCCTATGGCTTTGCTGGAGCTGCCAACTTTCTGGCTGTGGTTTTGGTTTGTTGTCATTAAATGATGTGTTTTCATATTCTGGAAACACTTTCATGAACCATCCTTAGTTTGCTCTTGCAGTCTCAAGGATGTTAGTAAATAAATACAAAGCCAATGTCTGGTGCTATCAGTTTCATAGACCGATGTGTCAAATATAATTTGTAAGGAAAGGATTTCATGTGAAGAGCTGAGTAACTAGCTTATAAAACTCAGTGGTCTGAAAGTTAGCTACAAACTATGCAAACTCTTCGTGCTCCAGCCAAACATTGAGATACACATCCCTTTGCAAACTTTCAGATGCACAATACTGTGTTGTGGTATTGGGACTGGGGACATCAGGGGATGGAGCAGGCAGGAAGGAATGAGGTGGGGTTTTTTTCAGTGAAAACTGTGAAAAAAACAGTTTTAGGAACTTTATTTTTCTTGTGGGGTATCTGTGGCTAATCAAGGGAAATCAGCCCTCCCACACCCTGTCCAGGCTTTAAAAATATGGCTTTAATGGAAACAAATGCTAGTATTTTTAAGTCCAGGCAGGCTGGAGGCCCTCAAGGTTTTCAAACAGAGTAAATTAGAGAGGGCAATACCCTCATAATTTATATCAAGTTTACATAGCTTTCCAAGGTACTAATTAAACCATTTGGTCTCAAACAATATTTATTCTTCAGTAAACCAGAAGTAATAATCTACAGGCATTGTGCCTCCTCTTCAGAGCAACCGGGTGCACTGTCTTTTAAAGCCAAAGAAGTTTGGGACACAAAGCTCATGTGGATCCTTCCCAATCATGTGTTTCAGAAGGGTATAGCATAAATGTGATAACTTAGAGTGGTATAGCTGCTGTTTTAATCTCCTGAGCTCTGGCCACCAAGGGGAAGGAGACAGACCATTGCATGTAGATTGCATCCAAGCTAAGTTACTTTCAAAGCAACTCTGAGTCCACAGGGATGCATGTGGCTGAAACAGACTGCTCCAAACCCAAGGGCTATAACAGACCACTGATGCCTCTAAGGTGAGTCTCATGGCTGGAGCAAAGACTCTAGAAAGCTGATTCTTGCCCAGGTTATTTATTCCTTTGAATGTTTACAGTGTGGTCCCAGCCATGAGGGGCTGTGTCCCAACCTATGATTAGCCATCACCTAACCCTCCCTCCAACCCGCTGCTGCGGCAGGGGAAACGCTATGTCAACAAACAGCACAACATTGGCAATGCTTCAGAGCCTGCCTGAACCTCCACGCTGCTGCCGCCGCCGCCGCCATGAGCGAAAGTAATTAGAGACCGTTTGCATAGGTTGTTAAGAAATGTGTAAACAGCAGTATAAACAACAGCAGGTCAGGTCAGGGAAGGAGGCTGGCACTCGGTGAGGCCACGGCTGGAGCCTGCCCAAGTGTGAAATTCCCAACCGGGAGAGAACATTTGGAAAAACAACGCGATCGAGGTTTATCAACACAAATCATCTCCTAAGTGGTACATTTTATTTACAATATGTGTGGCCTCTGTCTAGAAGAAGGGAAGTTTTTATCAATCTGAGCTTTATCATTTCCAGATATCTCTTTCTTTGTTTACTGGCGGCGCAGACAATACCTTCATTTTGAGCGGTCCAGTTTAAACACAAGCGGGACTGGGTTTTTTTTTGTGGGTCCTGCAGTGAACTGCCTGTGCTCCCTACTCAGAACTGTGCTCGTAAATCTTCCTTTCAAGCCCTGAAATGCTTCTTTGTGACCATCACCCTTGAGAAACGTGGCATCCTGGCCTCAATTCATGAATCTGCTTCAGCTTGTGCTCGAAGACCCTCCCTGCTCAGGACAGCACTCCGAACCCTGCTCAACTTTGAGGAAGGGCTTGAATGTCTTTCTGAGGAGGAGGAGGGGGGGTTTTCTGGCATGGGTCAGAAAATCAGAGTCACAGGGCACTCTTGGCAGGGACAGGAGTACATAAATAAACCCTACATAAACCTAGAGTAAGCAGGATGGGAATTGCCTCTTAAAATTCAATCAGGAAAGCTTCCTGGGTGTCCTGAACTCCTAGGTGGCCACTGCACCCTGTTTGACACCACAGTCCTTCTCCCTGATGCTGGCATTGGCCCTGCAATGAGCCAACGGTCCCCATGGGCAGCTCCCACCTATGTTTCAGGTCCCGTACACACACAAAGAAAGGGACATCTGTAGGCATTGAGCCACAGTCTGCCTTTATTCCTGACTTGCCTCTTCACAACATTTGTTACAAAGGGCTTTCCAGAGATTCACAACTACCAGATTTTTTTTCCTTGTGAGGCAGCCTGACATCATTCATCTTGTTTTACAAGAGGAGAAACAACGCACAGAGAAATTAGGAGCTTGCCTAAACATGACTGAAAAACCCAGTGGAAGAAGTGAGACAAACAACATTATCCTTCTGCCTCTGTTCTTCACCAAGACCTCACCCATCTCCCTGTATATGGGTAACAGGTGCTACTAGCAGTCTTGCTAGTGCCACAGAGCCACTTCTGCCATCATTTTCAAAAAGAAAGGCAAAATATTCCCACAGTTTTCCTTCCACCATGCTATGGAAATCACACAGCCATGATGCAGGACCACAATATGTTACCAGTGTTTGGGTACGGTGGCTGGAGCAGCCCCTTTTGGGAGACATGCTTCCCACTTTTCTCCCTGAACCCCAGGCAGAAGGCAGTGTTAGCTCTGCTCCTGGCTGTCACCGGCTGCTTATGGCAGAGGAGACGTTCAGCTGCATGGGCTGAACCCACTGCCCAAACAGTTGTTCATTGCTTCAGGGAAAAGGCAACAGTCCAAATGGGCACAGCCCACTGGCTGTAAGTCAGACCTTGCTGAGTTAAGCCAACAAGTTATTTCTGCCCATTCCGGGGGAGTTTTCCAATGCCACAGTATCAGCTGGGGTACATGAATATTTTCCTGCTGATCTGGTATATCAATCTAAATGTACTTAAATCAGTCAAGCCATTCCTTCAAATAACTCTTCTCTTAGTGTATCAGTTATGGGTGGAAGTTATTCATGAATCTTTGTCCTCATCTAATCTTCATGTCTTCACACTCCTAAGGTCTTCCTTGTGTAAAAATTTGGCTCATACACAGAAGCTATGGTATGATAATCATAACCTTAAATAGAGCAGGGTACCAGTTCTACGATTGGCCAGTATTGTTTTCTGTGTGGGCAGCATTGTCTCCTGGTCAGTACAAATCATATGAAGTGCAATATGCTTTCAGTAGATCTTAAGGTACAAATGCGACATCTTAGAAAGACATCAGAGAAACAAGTTCTGGCTACAGAAGGGTGTACTGCACAGTGCAGGACGAAGAACAGGAAGGGAGAAGGGAAAAGCGAGGAAGACCATCAACCAGTGCATGGTGGAAAGACAGTTGCTGCAGTCATCTGAAAGCTGGTCTCTGATAACTTTGATTTATAGCAAATGGTTTTCCTGCCAACCAGCAAGACCATTCAAGTGTTGGTAACCCTGTTCCCCCTCTGCAGAGGTGATGAGCATCCAGAATGTCAAAGAAAGGGTTAGGCTGCTGCTTTTTCAGCTAGGATTCTGTTCATTTCCTGTGTTTTACATGGAGTTTGTAAGGGGAGGAGGGACAAATAACTGAACAATGAGTGCGGAAAACTCAACTGGACCCGTGGTCAGCACCACTGCCCACAGGCTATGTCATTCACTGATCTGTAAAAATTGAGGCACTGTGTTTTTATGGGTGGTCCATGATCACTGCTCATTGTGCTGTAATACCATGTACTGAGTGCTCTTAGAAAAAAGTGAAAAGAGGAAGAAAATGAGAAACAAAATATTAAAATCTGTATATTTGTAAGGAGCATGAGTAGGAGAAGCACATAGGTTCCTTGTTACAAAGAATAACTTATCAACACGTCACTGTGTTTCCAGGTTGCTTATGAATATGTTTTACAGCATGTGTCTTAGCACAGACCCCTGGGGAAAAACCTTTGTAGTCTCATTCTATAGGAAGAATTGAACACTTTACTCTTACCTTTCTCTTCCTACCTTGTAACCAATTATACAGGCATTAAACTGCCGTCCTTTTGTGCCACAGCACTTAATTGCCCTTAAAGTCTCTGATGAGGGATTTTGCTGAAAACCTTTCGGAAGTTCAAAGACACTTTTCAAAAGGCAAATCATCACATGCTCATTGACATCTTCCAGAGGATTCTAGCTGGCTTTTCAGGCCAGACTTCCCTGTCATTGACTCTTCCCCAGGAAAACATAAGTTAGAAGGTATCCTCTAACTTCTCCCTTTGTTACAGCTGGTCTCAGTTTGCCTGGAATGGGTACAAGACCTCCAGGTGTCTATTTCTTCAATATCTCACAAAGCCTTTTTAGAAATCAGCATCATATGTGCCTCCTTCCAGTCTTCAAATACCAGTAGAATTATAAGCAAGTGGTTATTTAGCACCAGTAGTGATTCAGCTATCTGATCTCTGATTCCCTTTAAATATCCCCTGGTCTTGATAATTTCTGAAGGAATGTTTTATCAGTTTGTTCCATAATCTCTTCTACAGCTGTATCCTCTGTAAGTCCCGACAAAGGGTTCAGACTTGGAAATATGAACCAAAAAAAAACAGAAACAAAGAAAAGGTATAAAGCACAAACCAGCAAGAAGCCTACCCAGCATAAAGCTTTACCTGTGTTACTGGCACCAGCTCTATTTCTGTATCCTGAATTTCTTGTCAGAATACCCAAAATTCAAGTGGGTTCCCATTGTTTTCATCTTTCACCGTCACTTGGGTCATCATCTTCATGTGTCTTTTCTGCCTTGGAAGAGATCATTGAAGAATGGGGAGGGTCACAGGCTCCTCCAGAGAACACCCCCAGAGAAATTATGTCAATCTCCTGCTTCGAGACACAGTCCAGTTTGTCATATCTTCTATTGCAAAGATGGACCAACACTTCTTTCAACAGGATATCCAGAAGTTAATTGTTCCAGTAATAACAAGGGAGGAGCAAAGTCAGGTCCTGTATGTCCATGAACTGAGAACATCAGCTGCTAATGCAGGGAGCAAGAAGGGACAAAGACCTGTGGGCCAACTGACGGAGGCCCAGACACAGAGCTGTGGGGAGGACAGGATACCTGGACGAGCTGAACAGCTTGAGCCATCGAATACACAGCTCTCTCCACCAGCTATCATGTGATTTCTGTATTTTGGTCAGGAACTAGGCACACTGAAATTGTCTTTATCATCTCATGCAGCTTCATCCCTGGCCTCACCATGAAAAGACAGTCAGAGCCGTATGGCCTCTTTTGAACACGTTAATACCAGCAGCACCACACAGAGTTCAGTACCCAGCTCCAGTTTATTTAAGGTTTGTTTAAAAAAAAACATTATGTGCTGAATTTTATTAAATCAACTTAATAGGAGCTGTGAAGTAAAATAAATAAATATGGAACTCATTTCTGCAGTTAGTGGGAATTATTCTGTTTGTTTACAAAGGCCATTAAAAGCTTACTGGAGGTGTTCATTTCAGCAAGGAGGCCTCATTGATGGATCAGTGCAGCCTTGCCAAAACTGTATCCAAAATTTCACAGCAGTGCTCTCATTAGGCTCTAACGGTTAAAAGAAAACACAACTGAAGAGAACTATAATGTTTCCCAGTGGCCTCCAACCTCCTCCACATTAGTTTTTCCCAAACCACACCACATAAAAACTCTCTCAAGGTTTTTGGGGGCTGGTAGCTTGCAAAAAGGACAGAAAAGGGAAAAGCTGAGTATTTTCTGTTCTTAAAACATGTTAAACCAGAAACCTTGCTGACTGCAAGCGTGCTTAAGCTCTTGCACAATGTAACGTCTCTGATAAAGTGCTCAATGGCAAAGAAGGAATTATGCATTAGTAACAAAAAGATACGAATGGCACCACAGAGTATTAAAATGCCTGTTTTAAAATGTGAACTAGCCATTTCTAAGGTGTGAGAGTTCAGGGCTGTCCCCTAATTGCCAGAACACACTAATTTTAGCTGTGTTACAATATGAACACATGAAGCCATTTTATGTTTTCACCCAGAGATTTCCATATGCACATATGCTTTTTCATCTACATGTTTTTCATACCAAGCAGTCAGAAATACAGGTCTAGAAGAATTTCTTGTCTAAACACATCCTGTGTTTGCTTGTAATTATTTAATAGTTTTCAAATACAGGTGATGATCTCTGCTGCCTCTCTCCTTAGCCAAAGTACCCAAAGAAGTGACCAGTTTTTAGAGAGGTACATAGCCCTTTGCTCCACTGGTGGGTGTCAGGAAGGGGCTCGAGTACTTAGCACCTCTGGATGTAACACCTTCACACTGGCTGCGCACCTCCAGAGCAGCTGCTGCACGTTTGCAGCTTCCTCTGGAAACATTTTCAAACACTGTAAGCAACTTATCTGAGCATCATCAAAGAGAACTTGAGTCAAGTGCTGCAGTGACAAAGATGACTTCTTCCTTAAGTAGCTGGCACAGGGATCTTGAGACTCTGGTGGGATCTTCGGTGATGGGGTGAGCTCTTGAAGCACACTTTGACCCCCCTTAGTGCAGCTTGCCAGCAACCTTATTATGATAAAACCTGCCTTCCATTTAGGCTTTTTAGGAACTTCATATGAGTCACTCCCTTTTCATCTTTTTACCAGCAATTTGCAGAACGAAAGTGATTAGACATAAATTGGTGACTTCGCACCTCTTCTGGCTTTCTTACCTTCTTCTTACTTTCCCTTGGTGTCTTCTTACATTCCCTTCGTGACAGTAACAACTTTTTGCCACGATGAGCAAAAGCTCATGGCTGCAGCTACCAACTGGAAGAGACAGGCTAGAAGCCACCAAGGACCATGTCCTCAGAAGATTTTCATGTGCCTGAAGAATTTGGGGGCCTGCGGCTGCCCTCTGAAGACTTTTCCTTCCATCATCTTCAACACTGCTGCTCTGCCAGCCCAAAACCTCTGCATCTGGATGCGTCTCAGAGCTCAGGATTGTGGCCATGAAGGGGGGAGATGCAAGGAGGAAGAGGAGGTGATCATAGGGCCCATTTTTCCTCTCATCTTATTTTAGAGTCCCACCAAGAAACCATGGATGTAGCAGCCCAGAAGAGCTCAAAACAACTGCATGCACATGCCAAGCATGCTTGAACAGGCATTTCCCTCACTCTGGCACAGACTGTGTGCCTGTGACAGAAGAATGGAAATACTGACTGAGCATCAAGGAAAGGGCACAGCAGGCTGCCACACCAAGCCATTGCAAGGGAAAGTCCTCAGTGCGTGTCTCTGCTCTCAGGAGTTTTAAGTGATCAGCATTAAACAGTTACTGGATAAAATACAGAGACAAGCCTGGGGATGTTAGTAGGACCCAGGGCCTCGAACAGGAACGAGATAAACTAGAGAAATGGGATCTAAGCAGCTCAGAGGATATAGTAAATTCCTAGTGTGGGAGGGAGAAAAACAGTATTGTACAACTTTCAGCTGTGAAGATACTCAGACGTTTAATATCTTATGTCAAGTTCTCAGCCTCAGTCAGTTGTATTTTATCTTTATTTCACTTTTTTTCTCCTAAATCGAATCCACACATGACTAAGTCATGTGGAAGATCCAGGCTAGCTGTTGATTTTACAGATTACAGGGAAGATGTGAGGGATGCTCTGGCTGTCTCCTTTCCATAGCATTAGTGAGTAACAACCACCGAGAGCTATGGCCTTTCAATGAGCAGCTATAATAAAACAGATTTCCTAGAAGACTATTAAACAGAGATGGAAATCTCTTTAAAATCTTTATTCTGCTTTGCTAACCAACTGCCACTGTTGTTTAAGGTTGGAGCTTGTTCTATACATTTTCATTATTTCAGAGCATCCATCCCCTGCCAAACCCATTGCAAAGCTTTCTATTAAAATCCTTCTTACTGTAGTGGGATTTTTTTTTTCCCAGAGACTGACTTAATAGAAACTTGGCACCAGAAAAAGTGTTTCTGTTTCATTACTATGATATATAAAAGTTCATGGGTGTCTCTGAATATTCTTTCTAAAAAAAAAAAATTAATAAAATCGTTAGCACATGCTGGAATACAGAACTTATTGGCGATTATACAGTAGTTGTCTTTCAAATACCCATTTCCATAGCGTTTCTAAGGCCATTAGTAATCATTCCTAAAATGCAGTGAGTATTGGAATAAAATTCATACTCTGTAAATTTTTTTGGAAACATTGCTCAAGTAGCTTTCATGGTAGTAGTTTGAATGCAAAGAGACAGTGTGAATTTTTTTTTTTAGCATATTTAATTTACACTTCACAGTATTTGTTTTAAACTGCAGTTCTAACAATTTTATTATAGCAGCTCTTTTCAGTGTAGCCCACTAAATTCTTGTTTGGCTCTCAAAAAAAAGAAAAAATCTTTAGCACTTACATAGTGCTCTAAGTTTTTAAAGCATTACACAAATATTAACTAATTAATGTTTGTTCAACCCAGACCGGCCTTATAAAGAGGCTGTAGTGAGTGAAGTGAACGTTTTCCTTGTCACTATTAACAAGATTAAATGCGTTGATGTTGTACAAATACAAAAATGAGGCACAGTTTGAAATAACCCACCTGCTATTGATTTTGGCCAAATTATGGGTAATCTCAAACTTGTAGATTACTTCTCAGTACTATCAAAGGAGAAAATGAGAAAGTTCTTGTTTGCCTGCTTTGGTAGCTGACAGCAAGTGCTGCTGATGAGAAAAAGCTGTCACTTTCCATCTTCGAGCACGTACAACTTTTCAGCACCACGTGAAGTGATTCTGCCCAGGTAGCCGCTGGGTCATTTTGACATGCCAACGGGCACAGGAGCCACAGGGGACGGTGCCTTCGCATGCTGCTACCCTCCTGCCTTTATGTTCTCATCCTTCTCAAGTCCAGTCTCAAGCCTTCTCCTCCACTGAGCCATCAGGACTTGGACCATAGCTTTACATCAGAGATGTTTTCTAACATACATTTGTTTTTAATGTATTAAACAGCTGATTGAGCAATCTTTATGACAGATGAGGTTTCCTGTAAATCAGGGCCAAAAGATTACCTTATTCAGTCATATCTGATGTGGTTGCCCAACAGCGCGCTCTACAATGTGCTTTCCGCAAAAGTCCCCAAATTTACTGGGCTTCTGGACCCACAATAACAATGTTGCAATCATTTCAAAGTATGACTCAAAGAATGTGTTCTGGAAATAACATGACCATAAACATAACTGGAAGTTTCTAACTGTCAGTGATTTCATACTGACTTTAACAATAGCCAGTAAACATATAGTTCAGACTTTAATCCAATTTTCTCAGTTAAACTAATTTCAGTAAGATACTCCAGATAATACTTTCTTGTGGGATTACTGCACAGCTTGGGTGGTTTATCATTCAATCTTCGTCTTTTATTAATGCTCTGTATATGTTATGTATGACCTCAAACCCTTGCCAGCACTGTGTTCCTAAACCCATGGAATTAATTATCTGTTTCCAAGTTCAGTTTTGACTGCTTTAACACCACTGGAATTCCACTAATCACATCAGACATTAGCACCATTCACAGATTTCTATTCTTATACATTCCCAGTGTTGCAGCCATCCGCAGCTGACATCTACAGTACAGGCAGAAACACTGTGAGGACTCTCCTGCTCACGAGACGTCCCCCTGATGGTGGGGGAACATGCCACAGCTGTGGGGCTCCATGCTGACACATCTACTAACAGGATTAGGGCTTTAAGTAGAAAAAACATATGTCGTTCGCAATATAGCTGGAGAGCTACCAACAGCTGTAATTAAGGATGCCTATGTATTTCCATGCTAAGCCCCTGTTTTCATTTGCTCATAACTTTCCAAAACTTTCACCTATAAGGCTGAACTTTTACAGTCCTGTTTTCTGGCAAATTGTGGCTTTTTTTGCAGTTGTTGAAAGTTTGAGGAAAAAGCAATGTATCCATTATTTTTTTGAATGAGAGAGAAATTAAAAAAAAAACCCAAACCAACCCTCATGTAAACATGTGGATTGGAACTGATTTATGATGGATTTTCTACTCTATTTCATTTAATTTTCATATGTAATTTTTAACTCTTAGATTGTGTTCCAGCAGCTGGCAAATATGGGATAATTTTTTAATAAGGCAACAGAAATAATGCAACACATGCTTCCCCTACACCTTAAGATGCTCAGTTACAGAATTTTACAGAGGCAATTTAAATACCTGCTTAAAAATTATTTTCCTCTCAGTGTCGTGGAGAGATAGCAGAACTCCTCTCTGAATATGCAGCCATAATAAGCCTCTTCAGTTTCTCAGTGTGGAAATCAGGAATGATCAAACCATACTGACCTCGTAGGAGTGCCATGACACTTTCTTAGGCTGTTCATATAACACCACGTGACACACAAGTGCCCAGTGGTATGAAATATGCGAATATTCTCGGTGTTTGCAGATGTCTCATACTTCTATGAAGGACTATTTCATGCCTTTGTAAGTCTCTGCCTCATATCTCCCTTTCCACCTTCTACTAAGAATTAAAAATACTGTTAAGATCTTTCTAAGACAGAAAAAGTTCTTGCCTTCCCAAATAACTCAGTTCCTGTCTTTTCCCACTGTTTATCCTGCCTTTTGCTGCTGCTTGGGTCTTGAATTTAGGCTCTTGTGGCTCAGTAATCTCACAAGCACTCACTCTGTGAAAAGACATTTAGGTGTTGGAGTGTGTTCCAAGAAGAACAATGAAGGGGGTGTGAACAAGTGGTATGAGGAGCAGCTGAGGGAACTGGGGTGGTTCAGCCTGGAGAAAAGGAGGCTGAGGGGAGACTTCATTACTCTCTACAACTATGTGAAAGGAGGGTATAGCCAGGTGAGTGTTGATTTCTTCTCCCAAATGACAAGCAGTAAGACAAGAGGAAGTGGCCTCAAGTTGCATCAGGGGAGGTTTAGATTGAATATTAGGAAGAATAGGAAGAATTTCTCCACCAAAGGGGTTGTCAGTCATTGGAACAGGCTGCCCAGGGAAGTGGTTGAGTCACCATCCCTGGAGGTATTTAAAATCTGCATAGGTGAGGTGCTTAGGGACATGGTTTACTGGTGGACTTGGCAGTGAGAGATCAATGGCTGGACTCAGTGATCTCAAAGGTCCCTTCCAACCTAAATGATGCTATGACTCTGTGCCCCTACACTTTGAACACTGAATGATATTAAATAGCCAGAACTTATTGATGAGTGAGTTCTCTTTGGAGAAAGAATACGTCTCCTGTGCCAAAAAATATATATTTAATTTAAAAAGGAAAAAAAAATCTCTTCAACTGTTTATTACTCTTGGTGGGGGGAGGGTGGGCAGAAAGAAGAACAGGTGGTTGTTAGCTGGGATTTTTCACTTTGTCTTGTTTTTTCTTTGTGGATTAATTAGTTAATTTTTCCTTCACTTAGTTCCTTGCTCACCATTTTTTCCTTCACAGGTTGGAAACCCAGCTTTGCTACAGAAACACTAAAACACAAGTTTCTTTTTAAAAGCACTTGTCTGTTAAAGCTTTTCCTTCCCAAATTACAATTTGCGTTTCTGAACATCTTGGGAGAGAGGTAACTTTTTCTAGCAGTCCAGGTCTAGAAATGCTTCACAGGGGATCCCTTCATGTTATTCTTTTCCCTTTGAAATGCACCCGTTTAAGGGTAACAAGCATTTAAAAAGGAAGAAAATTATTTTAACAATCTCAATGGGGTTTGTTTGTTTCACAGTTTGCCCCAAAAGTGGTGTTTTAGATTCCTCACAAATTAGGTTCCCCATAAATCTAAAAACTCGGACCTGCTATGTTACATGCTGATTGTTATTTAATTACTACAATGCAAGATGTTGCACTAGAAGAATATTATTAATATTTTAAAAAATAAGGTTTTTAGGAGATGAGAAAACCAAGATCCTCAAACAGCAAAAATTTGTCCTGTGAACATACAGTATTATGAAATGGCTTTTAACTAGGCGGTGTGTACTATTTTCTGACTGGACTCCCATCCTACTTAAGGGCAGAGTGGTTAGTCAATATATTTTGCTTCCACAACTTTCATAGTGTGTCTCTTAGGACTTCTTTAACATACACCAGCTTGTGTAAGCACCTGAGTATAAGAATATTCCTTTCCTCTTAGGTATTCCTTTATGTCTTCTGTAATATCAATTAACTTCATGGCAGAAAAGCTATGATGAACTTATCTTCCCAGCATGCTATAACATAGTTCTCAGCACTCCTTTTTCCTAATCAGTTTCCAACTTCCAGCTCCAATTCCTAACCACTTCCCTCTATCTGCTTACATTACCTGAGAGGGTTTTGCTCAGCATTCGCAGCCTGAGACATGAACATGCCCAGCCGTCCTCTACAGGGGCAGAACTTTTGCCTGTCTGCATGGAAGCAGAGTCCCTGGAGAATAGCTTTGCACAAACAGGGGCTTCAAACATTTTACTATTTAGGCAAATTGTGACAGAGGTACATCCCTAATGCAAACCTCAATCATGTTCCCCAATGCACATGTATATGGTGCTTGTCAACGAATTACTCAACAAACATTTTTAGCCCACAAAAAGCAACATTTTCTTCCCAAATCTTTTCAAAACACCAGGATGTCTTAGCCAAAACCTTTCCAAAGACCAATGGATACCAAGGAGGTACCCCAGGAAAGAAAAAAAAATCATTCCTGAATGGATGAAATCTGGTAAAAATCTTAGCAACTGAAAGCAGGTTCTTATAATGAGAAGGGTTAGATAATAGATGCAGTAGTGCCATCTTCACTTACAATATTTATGCATCCACATAGGATGTAAGAGACTGATACATAGGAAAAAAATGTGTCATGATACTTGGAGCATATCAAGTTAGTTCCATGATTTATGGTTTTAATATAGCCACTCCTCTTTGTCTACAATGGAGCCACAAATGCAACTGAAAACAGAGTAAAGCCCAGCATATAGAGAGGAAATGGGAGACAACAGAAAGCTGTCTGTTCATCTCCATTTTATCCTTGCCTAATCCCTACCAATGCAACCTCAGCCTGTTAAAAAAATCATATATCTGAAAAATCCACACACTTTCTAGATTAAAAAAGGAGAGTAAAAGTCATCAAGCAAACTTTTTGCTTCAAATATTTCACTTAGCTGTAGAACTTACCGGATAAATAGTCCTATTGTTTTACCTTGAACTGGGGAAATGCTCACATGGCATGCTAAAAATTGTGCCCCTAGTTTTTTCAACTTGTTTTTGAATTCCATGTAAATACGTTTCATGGGGTAGGATTGTGTGTGTTTGTTTTTAGTCTTTCTCTCCAGAGAGAACTCCCACTTTCAGTTTGGAAAAATAATTACCTCTAATGATCTTTTCCCAACATATGAAGTGGACTTTTTTGCAGCGAGCTTGAATCTCAGCTGGCTGACTGTACTTAAACAGTCCCCTCAGATTTTAATACCCAAATGCCTGGAGCCAGCACCCTGGTCTAGGAAGAACAGCTCTCCAAAGCCTCAGTGGATCCACTGGAAGCTATGAAGTGCAATGCAGTCATTTCAGCTAAACATTACCGGCTCCTGACCCTGGAAAGGGAGAAGTCAAAGTTCTTTTGGAAATGACACATTGTGACCTGCAGTCTGCTGTAGCACATTAAGTCTGATAAATGATCAGAAATGATGACTTAAACAAGCATCTAAGAGAGAGTATTTTGCTTAATGTACCCAGCAGTTAACCTTATGTAGTCACATCGCATAGTGGGCTCATTTGGAAGCCGTGTAGTCCCAGCTAAGAATAAACAAAGCGTTGCAGTACCATTAAACGTTTTCTACCTCTTCCTTCTGTGTTAATGTGGTTCAATGCTTCTGTCATGAAAGTGAGCTAAATGGAGTTTCCCACACTCTCGACCACAAAGGGTGCACTATACTGCCCTTCCGACAGACAGTTCGTACTTTGCTGAACACATGCCTGTTGCAAGAGCAAACCTCGATTTTCAAAGCACTAAAGAGGTCTGCAGCAGAGGAAAGGAGCAAACCCAAAAGCAGGGGAAAGAAAAAAAGTGGAAGTGATGTCAAAGCCATGCAACTAACTTTTCCAGGTGGCAAAAAAATACCAATATACGCACAAATAGAAGTTGATTTTTTTCCCACATCCACAAAGTGCTCTCCAAGTGAAATACCAAATCTAATCCTCCTGACTAATAAGTTCTCAAATTTTTAATTTAGGCACTTATGGCAGAGCTCTATAGGTACTAGAATAATGTAAGCTATTTCTCTGTATTAAGTTGCTCAACTGTAATGACTTCATCATTTCATTTAAGCACCTGTTCTGGAAAATAGGTCCTGATCCTGCAAACACTCACATCTAGTAAGTATTCCCATTTGAACTCTAAAAATTGTATCCCAGCTCTTTAGGGTGATTTACGGCACACTATTTGAAGCATCCATAAGCACCTGAAATGTGTCAGTGGATGAATATGAGCAATAATTGTACATATAGTTTATGAGTTAAGCAGCGCACTGATATTGGTGGCCAATACTCAGCAAAATATTCAATCTCCCAACTCCTGTTTAAACTCCCCACTGACATCAGTTGGAATTCAAACTTTAAATGAGGAGCTGGAAGCCCAGATGCTTTGCTGATCATGGGCATTTGGCTGCAAAATGCTGAATCTTCCCAGAGGACCCAGTGGAAATGATAGTAGAGAGCGTGCGTACACCTCTTGGAGTTAGACAAACTGGAGGAAAATCTCCCTTGAAGTTAAACTGACTGTCTTGTTTCTCTCACAGTCTTTCTGAAAAAAAACCCAACCCAAAACAAAGCCAGGTTTTCTACAGAGACCTTTATTACCAACAAACTGAAAGGATGCCTGTGCCCTCAGGAAGGGGTTAGGACACACATTCTGGCCATCGAGGCAGATCACCCAGCTCTCCAATGTCAAGAAGCAATGACCAACTCCCTTATACCCACAAATATAATTTTCTTTTCTTAGGGAGAGGGTGTCTGCAGCCTTGGCTTCCCCTCTGCTCCTGCCACTTCTCTGCAGATGTCCCTGACCCCTGTGCAGAACGGAGGGATAAGGCAGGATTCCCAGAGGGGAGGGCAGAGAGGAGTGACCTGAACTTTCCATGCCCCAGGTACGACTGTGTTCAGAAAGCCAAAGTCCCTCTCTGTTTCTCTGCTACAGAGGAAGCTACCTTAAGCTTGGCCAGGATGGTGAAGACCTCCTTCATACATGGTGCTTCCTTACTCACATGTTAAATAGGACCAGGATTTGCTGCACTGTTAGCCACAACAAAATTATTTGAGGGGTCAGCTTGGCCCAACAGAATTAAATACTAGTTTATGTTCCTACTCTTACAGTAACATTAGTAGAAGGTTCCTATCCATGCAAATACAAGAGTTTTCTCTCCCTACTCTGTTTTATTTTAGCCTCCTACTTGCAAAGCTACTGAGATCCTTTGCGTTATGTACTGTTGAGCTGTTTCTCTGCAGCTTGAGTTGGCTGCAAGTGGGATTTCTTTTCTTTTTGTTTTTAAAGTTAGCATCTTCAAGAGGAAAATAAACTTAAAATCAGAATTTCTTGCAGTACAATGAGAAGGAGAGAGATCAGATCAGCTGTAAGATGTTGGTGTTATTTTCCCAGGATAAGCTCTATTTTCATTGCAATTTCTTTTTCCCCTCATAATTAATTTTTTCATTTATTCGCCTCTTCTAAAGTCACCCACAGACCCATGGACAAAACTGGTAGATTTGTGTTTTTCAGAAATAAGAGTTCAAACTGCTGAAGACCACCCCTAGGGTGAATCTCCCCGTCCACGGTGGTGCCCTCACAGCACAGACACCTTCATGGGAAAAAAATGTCTGAAAAGTGGAACACAATCATTGTGCTTTTCCTTTACCTAACCTGCCGGGGAGTAGCTGCTGCTGTCCTGTCACTTGTATCACCCTTTCCTCACTCATCTCTGACACGAACACTGCAGGTTCCTGAGGGAGGGGAGAACCTACTTCCGAGCTTGCATAGTGCCAACACATCAGGGCGACGCTTTGTCCTCAAGCAAGGCTATAAGAAACAGGACCTGTAGTCGTTTGTCTCCCTAGAGACTTCATCTGCCACAAATTTCTGTTCTCCATCCAAGATACTAAACCCAACATATTTATATCTAAGTGTTTCTTTGGGGCACTGGCTTGAAATCTCTGTTTGGGATTTCCCCTCTTGGAAGACTGTAGAGAACATGAGACAAACCCCAGCTATCACGCACAAGGTCAAAACAGGTAAACACAGCAATCATCAGAGCAAAGACAAGATGTTGGGGAGCCTTTAGAAGCAAAGCATGAGGAATTTCTCAGCACAGGTCCATTCTCGCTCCTCTGGCAGTTCCTTCACAGGGAGATATTTAATCTGTAGAACTCAGTTCCTCCGAAGCAGCAATGTGCTTCACTGTACACACAGTCAGGGAACAGTATAAATAGTGGAGGAATTTAACAGTGATCACAAAGTGAAAAATGAGGCCTCCACACCTCATTTATCTGCAAACAGCATACATCATATACTTCATTGCTTACTAGTTTGTCCTCCTAAAGGCAGCATGCAGGTGAGCTATCAAAGCACAAGGGCAAAGTGAAATAAGGACTGTGCCTATCTGTAGAGGACTATTTCAGCACCCACCTCTAAAGCCACAGGTCTGGCTCTTACCTCTTGTTCAGCCCCCAGTTTTCCCTGCAGACCAGCCATGAAACTTGCAGGACCGAGATCTTCATTGCAAAGACTTCTCCAATGATGTCAGTGGTCCACCAAGGCATTGATTTCCAATGTGTTAAGAAAGTTTAAACACTTCTTTGATAGCAAGAGGTTATCTTCCCTAGATGGACCAGGCTGTGCACACTGTACCCCTGTGCACACGGGGTACCGCATCCCTGAGGAATATCTGCCCAGCTGAGGTTTTGAGTATTTGATTGTAATCCTGCTGTAACCTCGTCGAAGTCACTGGATTTTCCCCAGATTTACTCCAGTATAATGAGCCAAGAATTTGGACCTCTGTGCTGTATTGTGTAGATTTTAGAGTAATTTTAAATAAAGTTTCCACCTTAAATGAATTGCAAGTGTTATCTGTTTTTATATATAACTTCATGCTCTTTATTATTTAAAATGTCCAATTTGCTAGATGAAAACATAAATACTGACTGCAGCTGTAGAATTTAATAAAACCTCAGGTTTGAGCTAGCAAGTGAAAAAAAGTATATTATTGGAAACTTGTGGTCAAACCTGAAGCTTGAAGGAAATATTTTAGCACTATCACAATATTAAATTGCAATCATTATTTAATTTATCTTCTCTGAAATGACTTAAGGGAAGTGCACCAAAAGCCCTATTTACCTAAGCCAGGAAATAAGTCAGTGATCAGCTAGGTGGATGAAGTAATTGAAAGCTGACAAGGGACAATATAATGCCACTATTGTAACAGCACTTAGAAGTATTGTTTGACTTTGACCTGCTTAGGAATAAATGTTGCACAGTTTTCATTCCCCCCCCTCAAAAAAAAAAGTGTACAGCAATAAAATATGTTCCTTTTACTGAATTCTTGATATTTTTCTTTAAATTGAAAAATATCAGCTTTGGCACATCTGGAGGAAAGGAATGTTCCCCACAATTACTGAGATTTTGAAAAAAATATAGATATATTAGAAATTAAGGTATTCACCAGTCAGTACTTCCAGCAAAAAGTCTGAACCCCTGGGCAACCTGTGCATTTCAATTGTCACTTTGAACTTTGGAACAAAGGGTAGACTGTAAAACCAGTTTATAAAAAGTATTATGAGATACCACAACTGGCATTTTTATGACCTTATTAAACTACATCCAAGTGTCATAAATTATATGTAATGAAAGTGAATAGGATCTCTGACTTGATTTTAATATTAGGAACATGCTTATTAGTTTAAGGGTTTTTTTTTCCTGAATAAAATGGATATTTTTGTTGTTTTCTTACTTTAGCAGCTGATGTTATGTCAAAGTCATAAATGCCAGATTACATGAAATCGATTTTGTTCATATAACAATATTGTTGGTAAATTACTTGGGAGTAACGAGCAGGTTTTCTCACTGAGTAAAGCTAAAGGTGTTAATTTAGACTCAAAGTATTTTACATTCTTATGACAAACATATCGACTGACCAAGTTTGGACATGGAAACCAAATTATGGTTCAGAAAAAAATTCTGTCTTTCAAGAATGATTGTTAGGAAATGTTGTAACTTTGTTTTCCCCAGTACCCTGTCTCTGCAGTAGGAGAAAAGCTGCAGATGTCGGTTCAAAGTAAACCCATTTTTAGATCTGTTACTGTTTTAGATGGAGAGCTTATGCCCAAAAGTAGCATAAAAATGTGTTGATATATATCAGAAGCAGAGCACTCACCACAGGGGAATATTATCTGTGCCTTTTTCTTGAGAACATCAGTTAGCTGTACTGCATTGAACCAAGGTCCATCTGAGCCAGCAGCTGTCTCCAACGCTACCCAAAAGGGAAAGCCTAGGGAAGATAAAACTCATGAGAGCAGAGCGTGCACTTGTGAGACTTTCTAATCTCAACCCCATCACCCATCTCCCATAATTTGCAGGACTGGGAAGGAGAATTTGGGACAATGCCCATTAGTTGCAGAGGCAACTGTGGCAAGCATTTGATTCCCGTTATGAGAAAATGAGTGGTGCTTGCTATTTGTACAGCTATAGCCCATGTCGTCAGCCTGCCTGGCTTTCCTAAGCGTGGGGCACGGTAGCCCTGTGTTCCCCACAGTCAAACGTGTGGGTCCAGACCTGGGGATGTGCGGTGCCAAGGATCCCCCAGTACATATCTGCATGCTCACCATTTGTTCCGAGAGGTCCCAACTACTGGCAGACCCAGGCAACATAGGTCTGCAAAGCAGCAGCTTGCTGTCCACAGTGGCTAGGAAAATACCTTCTGCAGATGACGGCATTTGTCTACTGAGATGGGCTGTCAGTTCAGCCAAAGCTCCTGAAAAAAACCCCAAGCATTATCCAGCTGTCAGGATATAAACAAAATATGGCTGGTGTTCAGGTGTGCTTAGTGGAAATTTTGCTTTTATAGGGAGGACAGCAGGGTCTCATGTTCTTCCCCTGACAGAAATTCGTTTAAAGAAAGAGTGTGTGGGGGGGAACCACCACAGCATCAAAAATATATTGTGGCCATTCCCAAGACTTGTGTGTCAGAAAGCACTGAAAAGTTTACATAGTGTTTTTTAAGTATTAAGAAATTAACTGGGTTAATTAGCTAGGTTGTGCACGAAGGGGAATGTCAACAATTTCCCCTCCATGAGCTCCCTCCAGGAGCTTTCTCCTACCTCTTCATGACAGCCTCTGGCTAAATGCCATGGTATACTCTGTAACTGGCTGTAGAAGGTAAATTTGAGGGGAGGAGAGGAGAG
>VZTU01034248.1:103055-197876 GCA_013400835.1 Zapornia atra
AGGAGAGGAGAGGAGAGGAGAGGAGAGGAGAAACAGGGAGAAAAGATAAAAGCTGAAGAGAAACAAGAGACATCAGAATGACAGAAATGGCAAACTTTTTAAATGTGGGCAAGTTAAAAAAATAAGGAAGGTGTTTATTTGTAACCAAAAAGGGAGACATAAACATAGATAACTGGTAGTGAGTGAAGCAGTCTCAGTGAATGCACAACTACTCTTTTTATGATGATCGCACAATTTGTCTCCAATAGTCTGCCTGGCAAAAGACTGCACCTTCATCAGCGCATCTCCTAAATGCCTGAGAAAGAAAAGGAACAGACTCTGAAGGAACAGTTCAACAGGAGGAGCACCTGTTAAAATCGATAGCAATTTGTTTCAGATACCATTAACCTGCAGCTGTGCATAGGACCTCCCCACACTGAAAGCAAGAAACATTTTTAAAAGTCCTCAGAAGGGCAAGATACCTGCTGCATGAACGGCAGGAAAGCAGTAGTGTATTTTGCCTTTTAAAACACAGTGGGAGGTGTGGCAGCTTTAAACAAAAGATCATTTGCTGAAGTGGGAATGAAGACAAGATCTTTGCAGAGGCTGCCCGCCTGGACCATGGGGACAAGCTTGTAAAGAAGATAAGATAAATAAAATAAAAAGATCGACTCATAACAGTGGGATAATTCTCACTGGAAATCATCTAAGTTTGAGCTGCTAGTGGGAAGTAACATTTTGAGTTCTCAGTTTAATTGATGGAAATCCACAGAAGACAATGTTTTCCGTATTTTAGTTAATTGTCCTAAGACAGAATAATTCACTCTCTGCCCAGCCTATCTTTCCCCAGTGAGTGTTTTAAATTGTGTGGGTGGGTATCTGATTCCCACGCTGAGTGTCTGCTGAAGCAGAGTTTGCTGCAGAAGAGGGTCACAGCAATACACTGACAGTTTTGTAGAACAAAAACCTGGGAAGCAAAAAAGATGATTAGGCAGGCATTATTGTTATAAAGTAAAATGGAAGTGACCCTCAATTTCACATCAAGTCAAAGGGCAACAATACAAACAAATGTAAATACTAAACTGAAATATTGTTTATGAAACTGAAAATCTCTGTAAAGATGAATGTTACTTGGTAAACAACAGAACATGTGCTTTTGGCAAAACCTGCTAACTATGGGAGTAAGTCATCCTGACTATGTGTATATTATGCATGTAGCCCAGGTTCTTGCCTAAATTCACCTGGTAATCAAAGTTTTAACGTTTCTTAGAGCTATGAAATCCCTAGGTGGGAAAGTTCATCCCACAAGCTCTGACTCTCCACTGCCAAATCATAACTCAGAGACAGGTTAGGAATAGGGCTGTTAAATCTGGCTCATTCTCAAAAAATCAATAATATCGTTAGAAGTAAGATGCTTTTAGACCAAATGAAAGAACTGTTGTGGAAACCTCTCACACTGAGGGGCACAGGGAGGGCTGTGGTGTGAGACATACGTGGCCATAGCAGGGGCTACCTTGTGTTTCAGCTCACTTTTCATCCCAAACGTGCTTTCTGGCTCCCTTCAGTGTTCCTCAAGACCCACAACTTGAATTAGGTGGTCAGGCAGGGTAGGCTTATGTGGAGAGAGCAGAAGACAGACCCCAATGCCTCCCTGGCTGTGTGCCAGGACTGCCCAGCGCCGCCTCTCCACTGAGAGCATCCCTGCTCACACAGAGGTGATTGCAATGCATCCCTGCACAGCCTGGTGAGCTCGCTGGCTGAAGGCAAGGCCTCTGGCTCAAATCCAGTATTCAGTGCAAAACCTCTGCAATTTTGTCATGTCATATATGACTAAAACATAGATGGTGTTTTGATGAATGCATAAGGAAAGTAGGAAAGATGCTGCTAAATAGGGGGGGAAATGCTTACACTTGGAAGTGTGCACATGCTGTATTACTGTACTATTGGCATGCACTGTATTGCTACATTACTATATTACTAAATCTCTGTATCACTATATTATTACGTTATTACTTTCTACTATAGAAACTTATAATCAACATTGTAAAATTCTGGTTTGATATTAAGAGATATTAAGATACAGTTTCTAATGCCTGGAGCAAACCTAACTGTATTTCTTGAAAATATTTCTCCTTTGGAACAAAGATGGTGGTCAAATTTAAAAACGAAAAGTACTTTTGTACTCTTTCTTAATGCACATATTTTCTATTGATGGTATATTCTTTACATTCAACCACCAGCCTTAGAAATACAATTTATGCTTTCTAACAACAACAACATGATCATGTTCAGTAATAACAGCAAAATGTAATAATGAAATAATTGTTTTTATTTGTTTGAATGCAAATATGTAGATGCTTGCCCACCCAATTAATGTCATACATATGGATTTCCCTTGGTGTTTTGCATCGTGAGACAGAACTGCTGACAAACAGCAATATCTGTAGTGCAGTATTTCATCTCCTTCCTTTTGTAAAATGTATACATGCCCTTTGCCGTCAGGGTAACCCTTGATGTTGAAAGGAGATGCAAAGACTGTCTATGGATCTTTAGTAAACTGAATTCATGTGTCTTTTTTTCCCAATGGATCAGTAAAAGTGAATTGTTATTCTTCTTTTGAATTGTCTGTGTTGGAGGGTTTCCACCTTTCTTCATAAATGTGTAGACATGTCTGATGGTCAGGGTTATATAGTGCATCCATCTGTAGCTCCAGGTGTCTGAAGCTGGTCTCTGGGCACTGATAACTTAAGGTGTGGTCTACAGAGGAGGGATTTTATTAGTTACATCTTTAGCTACTTGAGGAAGGAGAGCATATAATTTAAGACACTTTGATGCTCTAAAAACATGTGAAGTATGTTTAAGGCATCAAAGAGACTGAAATAGAGGAAAACAGCATGAAACTTGAAGTTTTGAATAAAGCAGGACTTCTAAATGAGTTTAAAAAAAAAAAAAAAGGAAAAGAAAATGTGAGAGAGATTAAAAGAGAAGGAAATGAGAGAACAAAGAAACAACAAGGCCTACCATAAGACTTGCTAGTGCTTTCTGAACTGCACAATATAAAACCTACTGAAGAAAATGGACCAAAAAAGAAAAGCAATGCACAAAATCATTGAATGTGCAGATATCCATCAATTAATCCTTTTCTTCCATGTTATTTGAGGATTTTGAAGCCCCAGCCTGTGATCAAGGCCCAGTAGCACCATGGAAGTACACATCTGTGTGTACTGTGAAGCTGTTGTTCACAAGACTTGTGTTCTGATGTACTATCTATTCTGCCCGTAGGAGCTAATCCGGTGGCCCAGGACGTTGGTGGAAATTTTAGTATTGCCTTCATTTGGGTCTGAGATGGGACGATGCAGTTTTATGGGCACTGAAGCAGGGTAAGTTACCCAGACCTGTCCAGAGCCACCTCTGCCCGGCCTCCTGCCTCTAATCATGTGCTGTGGGAATCCTTTGAGAGTGAAAGCTGTCTCCCTATGGCTCTGAACTGCAGTACGTCTTAAAAAACATTGCTCTTCTTGTGAGTCAGGTCCAAAGAAGCAGTCCTGGGACTGGCTGGTCCAAGGGGGATGCTGACCCTGCCTTTGTTCTCCCTTCCACCTTGGGCCGTCATTTACATGGAGGATTTGGTGTTTGGGAGATTTGGCCCATGCCCGGTGTAACTCTCAGTGAAAGTCAGCTGCCTGGGAGCAGCAGAGATCAGAAAGTGAAGCTCTGCAGGTAGGACCGAGCCTGCTGAGGGCAACTGTGGACAGAGTAAAGAGTCTGACATACATACATAGACATTTTGAGCAACAAACTAAACCTCTTATTCCCACTTCGAAGAGAAGTCATCATAACAGATGCTACTTTAAGGCCACAACACTTGTATTTAAATACCAAAGCACTGTTGGCTTTATATGCCACTGCATGCTTCGGTGCCAAGGCAGGGGCCTTGGCAAAGATGTGGAAGTTTGTCTTAGTTCTTTCTGGCCCTGTTTTATTGTAGTGACTTTCCTACCACGCACCGTCAGGGGGAAGAGCCCCACTCTTGTCTTCAGCATGTTCCTTCAAAACTGCAAAGAATACAAGAAGGGAAAGGTCTCCATGATGGTTCAGGCTGGGGATAGTTCTGTGAAGCACTGAGCAGCTACAGTTCAGTGCAGAAATTAATATCGTGTCAGCGTAACTCTGTCTTCATATAAAGAGCGGGATGAAGGACGTTGACTTTTGACTACACCTGCATAGAAAGGGCTCCCAGAATGGTAGTGGCACACTCCCAACATCTGCTCCTTCCATTGAACTTAGCTGTAAATTGAAATTCCATTGCAATGTTTTTAGACTCAGTTGAAGTAAGGAGACTGTCAGAAATCCTCTTTAAACTCACCCTTATCCAAACAGGAAGCTGACCCCTAACCCCCGGACGTAACAGTACACCAGTGGAAATTTCATTATCCCTGTTTCAGCTGTACTAAGTGAAAATTAATTGTGTAATTATCTGGATGAGCGCATGTGTAAAATTTTACAATGTGCCAGTTAGATTAAGTAACGTGTTAGTGGCGCGGTTTAGTGCAGAGTCCAGGCTGTCTTATAAAAGCGGCATAAGAAGCCCGACAAGATTTGAAGGAAAAGAACATATGTCTGAACAAACCCTAACATGAGAAAGTAATGTAATACTTAATACCATAACCTGAGCAAGATTTTAGCCTCCTCTGACAGAGGTTCTTCTGGCATAGCAGAGATCTTTCTTTTTTCTGTCACTTTTAAACCACGTTATTTAATGGCCAAAATATTTTGACCGTTTTTAAAAGCATCAAATAGACAACAGATTACAATATGAAAAATATTTTCATCTGTTTTGGGCCTTACCTACTTTATACCTCTTTTATATTTCCATTTTTTCCACCGTTAAGTAAAAAAAAACAACACCCAAAACAAACAACCTAAAATTATAAAAGTAAAACCAGATCAGATCATAACCCAGTCTTTGAGAAATACAAGATGCTGCACTCACCTCCCTCATAAGGAACTGAGGGACAGATTTTACAGGGTCCATGGAAATCCTAACATGACTAGAAGAAACTATTTGCATTTCAAAGACATAGACTTGTTTGGATAACGAGATCACTGGGCAAAAGATGCTGCCTGGAAGAAGTCTGGTCCTTTGAGAAGTAATATTATCTTTAAATGGCTTGGTAAGTAATAAATTATGTTCTATCAGTCTTACTGCCAAAGATTTTTGTATGGAATCCCTTTAGCAATACCAAATAAATACACTGGTTGCATTTCTTAAAAACAGAGGAATGAAAATAACTTATAATGTGATTTCAATGAAACCAATAGAACAGAATATGTTAGGGAAGGGTTGGTGTTACAGTGAGAAGTCCCACTGCAGCACTCTGCTACTAAATCTGGATGGAGACAGGAGATGATCCAGACGTACACAAATGAGGGGTGCACAGAGGAAGCAAATCTGAAAGAGTTAGTGCCTGACATGGATTTTAGGTATGGTGGGATCATGCTATTATAAAGGAAAAGTCAGGGTTTTCATTTCTTGTGTAACTTCTTCACTGAAAGGCTTGTGAAAACACAGACAGCATTTTTAGTATTGCATTTCAGCTTTTATCTGAAATTAATCCACCAGACATAGTAAGAAAAGAGATGATACAGAAGGTGTAAGAAAATAAAACATAAGAAGAAGAAATAAAACCAACATGCCAACCCAGGAAAGAATGTGCATGAGTCACAGATACGCTTTTCTATTCCCTTCCTACGACCTAAGATCTCGGCCTCACATGTCCAGACGTTGACTCAGTATATTAACTATATTAACAAACACGGATGTTTGAAATGGGAAGAAACCTAATGATGTAGAACCAGTACGAGAGAGACAGATCTGTGTCCTAGACATTTCGGTTGCTGCACTGCGCTGTCACAGGAGGGATGTGGGGAGAGCTCTGGCATGTTGGAAGGAACAGAGAGTTTCCCTTCCAAGCTCACTATTCATCATTTGTTCTGGTCTGGGCTGTGACACAAGGTAGGTGACCACACAGGAGCAGAGTGTAGCTGCAGGAGAATGTTTAAGTCAACAAAAAGTGTGTTTTTGTTAAAGAAACTGACCTGCAAGCTTTCTTGGCTGTATTATGTTGAAAGCCTCTGTCTGGAGGCTGTGAGTGGGGCTGTTAAAGATGTTCCTGCCTGACCTAACTCCAGGCCTGATGGGGCCAGTGGCAAACTGGTTTCACTTGGAGGGGAATTAAAGAGAACAGTGACCATTTCTGCTAATCTCATCCCAACTACTCCTGAGCATTTCTCAATCAAAGGGAACAAACACAGATCAGGCTCTTGCTCTTTAGCATTCAAGCACAACTGAGTTGTCATCAAAGGATGTCAAGGGCTGGGTTGACATCAAGAGTGGGAAGAAAAGGTAAAGCTGAGCAAACAGCCAGGGACTGATGAAGTGCCTAGTCAAAAATCCCACTGTATAACCCCTCATCTCACTCACCCAGCCCCAACAGCAAAAAAAGCACCCCATCTTGCTTTGCCAGGCTCTTGCACCCCATGCAGGCAGCAGGAGTGTGCCCATGCACCTCTTCCTGCAGCCAACTGGGAGCCATTCCTCTCCAAAAATATGGGAGATTTGTCTATGAAGACTTCAATGGAGAACTGATCCTTGGGAGAAGGGCAAAGAGAGAGCCAAGAGCTTCCTGACTTCAGCTTGACAAGAATACCACCTGTCAAGTTACATACAGTTTTTACACAGATTAAGCAATTATGGAACAAGTGTTGACATATTAGTAGTTGCTGACATGGGATAACACTCTTAAGACAGTATAGCCTTTGTCTTAATGCAGCTTAGCAGAAAAAAAAGACAGGAGTTATTTTGCATGGTGGTGACCAGTAAAGTTATATCCCAGATCACCAAACTTTAAGCAGGCTTTTTTTTTTCTTTTTGCCTCCAGAGTTACTTCTTTCCTCCCAAGCTGTCTCCAAAACATATGCCCTGCTTTAATGATGTTTTTTTCTGAAGCTACAGAAAGAGTTTTTTCAAGACTCCTCTATATCACCTCAGCAAGATGATGTCACCTTAGAACATCCTGAACTGGTGAGCAGAAACCCAACCTGCCTCCATTTCCCTTCAGATGCAGATGCTTATGTCACTTCCTGCGCCTGCTGTCCATGCTCCTTGCAGCAACTACTACCAGAGTGGAAAAGAGTGTTCTTTGGAACTGGAAGAGCCAGGAGAGGCACAAGAAATAGCTGCCTGATGCCTAGTACTCCAGCAGAAAGAGGTGTAAATGCCTCCGCCCCCNCAACTGGGTGTGGCCGATTCTCTCTGTCCCATTTGAACATGGTTTGACTGAATAGGAGAACAAAACTTCCAGAAGGATTTGCCTTTGAAATGCATGTAGGGTTAAAAAGTTGAGCCTAGGTTTGCTTTGTTGTTTGGATTTAATTGTTTTCCAAAGACATGTTGTTGCCCCTCAGATGCTCAGTATATCACCTCTTGTTAGCTATCAGCTTGCTAAACATTTTCACCAACACCAACCCATTCACATGACACTAGCAAACAAATGGGCTCATATAGATTATTTGGCAGGTTTTTTAATGATAGCAATATTTTTTACACTTTATGGGTTATTGGCTCCTTTGTTTTCCCCAAAGCCAGGAAACATGTACTGAATAAAACCAATGAAGTGTGAAAAGCATTATCTACAGTCCACACAGAAAAAAGAAGTGTGTAAAAAGACCAGGAGCAGGAAGCAGCAGAGGGCAAGATATTCCTCTGTGGAAAAAAAAGTAAAATAATACTGTCACTAAGTTAAAAATAAACTACAGAATATCAGATCTTAGAAAACATAACATATTTTCCTGAAGAACAGAAATCTAAGACAGCAAAGGGAATTCTTTTCTTTACTGTCCCACTTTTATCCTAGAGATCAGAGGAAGTCAAATGAAAATTTCCTGGCATCCTGGGGCAATAAAATAATCTCAGTCTTCTTGTGAAACCACATTAGTGTGGAGATCGAACAGAAGTTCTTTGAGAACTGTAAGTGCTATGTAAGCATCATTTTTCCCAGGAAACTAAGGCTTTGTTTATTTACACTGAGCTATGCCACTAATGTAATAAGAAATAAACTGCTAGGACAGAAACAGACCCAAACACCTATCACGTAGGAACATGCACTCAGATCTGTCAATTGTCCCTGCAAAAAGCATTGGGTCTGCTGAGGAGTGTGACTCGGCCCATCACAGAGAAAGAAAGTAGCCTGGTATGGACCTCACTTGTCTCCATGGATAATACAATTAATTTAAGATGATTGTTTAAGATCCTGTCTTTCCCTTGCCTCCCCTGTATATTAAAATGCAAACATACTCAACCTAAGCTAAAAAGGCCAGGCATCAAACACCTTGCACTCCCCTTGCTAGTTTTAAGCTGAGGCTTGGCTCAGAAGACACATGAACAGGGAGCAGGAGCACTAAAAGACAGGCATAGGTCACCTCAACTGAGGAGGTCTGTCAAGCTTAATAAGCTGAAGTGTGCAAATATCTGCAGCCAGAGTGGCGTGACTTGTGGTTTAGGACTTTGGTTCCCTTGAATAGATAACCAGCTCTACCAAGGCAAGGCAGTCTCACCATGGATGTCTAGGACCACTGTGCTGTTGAAGCATGAGAAAAAGACACCAACTGTTGTCAAAGCAATGCCAACAGAAAAGCAACAGCCTCTGTGTCCGTCTCCTTTCCTCTCCTGCAATCACGGGGCAGTGCGCAGGTAGTCCCTGTGTTGGTGATGAGACTCTGAGGCTTCTTGAGTTTCAACTCCGATATTTCTAAAATTGAGTTGTGGCAAGAGGACTTCAAAATTCCTCCTATTTTTCAAAAGTGTGACATTTATTCCCAACTCCTCACACGGCAGCCGTCATAGACACCAGGTCTGCAAGCGCAACTCGAGCCTGCAGCTTCCACAGACACTACTGGCTAATGCAGCTGAGGTTCTCCTCTACTCCTCCATGCCTTTTAAATACATTACGATTAATAACTCTGAATTTTCACATGGGAAAATAAAGCCACTAAAATGGCCCTGTAATCAATATACTTGCTGCTACTGAAACATAAGGAAATGTGTGTAAATACATTTTAAAGAAAAACCTGGTTTTGTGTCATTCAAGCATATTCTAATTCATCATGCAAACTTATATCCAGGGACTTATAAGTTAAGAATGAATAAACACTGTTTAACAGCCCTCATTCATCTCAGCGATATATGTAACATTAATAGCATGCAAATGGCATGCAATGCTAACTGAAGGCACTGAGAGAAGAAGTCCTGAATGTAAAGCTACCATCAGCCTTAGTACTTTGTGTCTCACAACTACTCCAGCCATCACATCTCCCAAATCTTTCTGTTTTCTTATGCATTTAATTTTTCTCACATAGCTTCTCCCACAGTAATAACAAGTGAGGACACTGGCCAGTTTGGAAGGCAGCAGGTGGTATATGAGATTTGACAAGAAATCTGACTGCATTCATACAGTCCTAAGAGAAACAGTGTCAAGGAATCCTTAAGAGACACTCTGCTCACAGGAAAGCAGAATTTAATAAACCAGAGAGAAGCTGGACTCCTTTCTCTGGTGCGATAGCACGCTCCAGAGAGGTTATTATGCTCTTTTTGACATCTTCAATGTTTATTCCCATAAGTAGATGGCACAAAATGTTTCTACAGTTTGACTACTGATCGAAGGCTGTGCAGCTGTAATATTCAGACGTGATTTGTGAAGGTCCCCTGCCTGTCCTGATCCTTTCCCTTCTCTGCTAATTCTACACATGTCCATTCAAACTTCCCGCTCCTAGGGAAAGCCAACCACATCCATGCCAAGCTCAGCATTTTCTGCTCGTGTTCATCATGAAGCTAACTTTGTGCTGCTTCAGCTGCTCCTTATATACCTAACAAACATATGTTGATCCTGACTGGTTGGAGCTTCCTACAGAGAGCCTTGCTCCCTGCACTTGCCCCCCTCTTCTCTGATGACACCTCTCTCCTCTGCCAGGTTAAGCAGAGGGCATCAGGTTCACTGAACATACTATCTCTTTACCTCTCTCAGAAATAATCCTGTGCCTTTCCTCAGCTGACCATGCATGTGATGGAGGCAAGTAAGTTCGTTGTCCTAATTCTTAAATACAGACCTTTTCATTTTATAGCAAGTTTTCTGACAGTTATGGTACTGTATGGTACTGTATGGCGAGTTATGTTACTGTAAAATTTCTTGGCTTTTATTACAGACATCGAGACGGACAAAGTGAAGTATTAAAGTTAATTGCAAGACTTATTGACCTGCTATATACTTAGAGAAACTTCAAAGTTAGTTAATTTTAAAAGTCTTTCTTTACTTGCTGAATGATACAAGTCTTTGATACCTACATGGTTGACTTCTGCAAGTGGTAAGTCTGCAAACGTTATTACCTTAATTTTGATCCTGAAGACCTGAAGTACCAGAGCATCAGACCCAAGTCAGGAAGAGTTCACAGAGCAAAGATAGGGAAAAGATTTAATAAACATGAAGAACTGAAGACATGGCAGACTGAGGCCCCCAAAAGAGAGGCTGTATCTCTATATCCTGGATGAACACACCTAAGGTTTAAGTTGTTAAAATTTTGACTGGATTTAGGAATTTAGTTGCTCCTGTGATGCTCTTTCTGACCCATCCTCCAAACAATAAACAGGGCTTTGCACACCCTGATGGACAGGGCACTCTACCAGGAAGGAAAGATTGGGGCTCAGGTCCTTTCTCTGACAAACTCAACCCACCCGCAGTTAGAGTGGCTCAAGAGAAGCCCATTAGTCTGCAGCCCTCAGCACAGAGCTCACTGCCCTGAGGTCAGGCACGGCCTGGCCAATGCATTTTGCTGGAGAGGAATGAGTTTTAGCAGTTGTTTAAACGCTCTGCTAAACTGGGTTCATAAAGAAAAGACACCATCATCTACCTCTCGGTTCCGTAAGAACCATTATACTGGGGGTGTCAGGACTGTGGGACCGTTGAGCCAAAATACATTTCTACTGCAAGGAGAAGAAGATCCAAAGCTATTATGAAACACAATATATGAATAATATTTGGATAAGTTCAGTGTAAAATACTGCTCTGCCCTTATGTTAGGCTGATTGCAGCCTGCTATTCCAGCCATGAAGAGAGGACATATTTCAGTGAACATTTGGCCAAAATCAGAAACCTCCCTGAGAACAAGGGTGGAGGCCAAGAGTCAGGAGGAAGTTGTGGGCTGGCTAAAGCCCTATCATACTAATAACACAAAGCATGTTTTTCTTAGTTTCAGTTTAACTTCAGAGTTCCAGCAGTTTGCTGTTCTGTGGTACAGTATTTTTCCCCTTAGTCTCACAGTCAGATTAATTCCTGAACTGCAGTGCAATGAAACTTTTGATTTAAGAGATTTGCCGAGGAAATCTAGATTGAAACTCAAGGTTTAGCCAGTACATAAATCAAAGGTGGGATCACTTCAAAGATTCCTTCATCTACTTGGCATAGACTTGGTTCATTTAAAACCTCCTTTCTCATAATTGTACCCTTATTAAGATTTGAACATTTATAAAATGAGGAATGAGGTCTTACAGAGGTTGCTATAATCACTTCCCCTGAAAATAAAAGTCTGTAGAGAAACAGTGAACGCGGGAGAGGACAGGTCATCTCCTGGCTACGGATGGCTACTGATTTTATGGGGTCCTGTCTCTGAAGTAAGGCTCTGCAGTAAACTCGCTTCCTGGCTCTGCCATAGATTTCCTGTGTGAGACCAATTCAGTTAATCTCTCAGGGCAAAAGTCATCCCGTCGCACTTCAGGAACTCAGCTGAAGTGCTGAAATTAGGAGCCCATTTACCCCACACTATCTTTTTGCTACAGTGAATATGGCAAACCCTACCTGTTTTGGTTCTCTACTGAGGGATCTTTTAACTGACTAACTTTAAATAAGTACCCTTAATTTTTAAGATTTGTAAGTAAGTATGGTGTTTCAGTGCTTACATTCCCCATTTCTAAACCAGGAATGTTCTAGGGTTTTTTCTTCCTATTCTCCACTTTTCTTTTAATTTAGGCTTGAATCCTTTAAAGAAACATATCAGTGCTGGCACCTGGCTTCACATAGCTTCTCCAGTTTGGCTTAGCATCCTCAGTAACGCACTCAAGGCATCTGTGGCACCTGGCCTAGAGGAAAGGAGAAGCAACAGCAGAAGACAGTGCCCAAAAGAGAACAGGTAAAACAAGGGAAAAGATACTGCTTAACAATTAACCAGAGCAAACATTTGCAATGAATGTCACATAGAGATCCGAGTTGTCTAATAGGCCTATGTGAGGAAACAGAATTAAAGTTCAAGCAGATTAAACCCTGGCACTATTTTACAGATTGAAATATCCGAGGAAAGATTTTATAGACATAAATAAACCTTGGCACTATTTTACAGTCACAAAAGTAATTTTCTGTGATTTGACCAAGCCTTTTTTCTGCACTGGTAGAATAGTGCAGGATGAGTAGATAGCAACTTGTGACTGGTAACAGAAGCAACCTGGGATTTGCTGACTGGCAGATGGTCCTCACTTAAGCCAGAATTCCACTTACAGAGTCCAGATTAATTAATAACTCAAGAATCAATAAATATTAATTATTNTTAGCAAACTTGAGGGAAATGTACATAGAATGAACAGAAAGGCCTAAAGAATCTCGAGCCTTACTTCCAAGGGTATTAAAAAAAAAAAAAATGAAAAAAACCACACTTAAAATAATGACATTCCATATGTAAACAATGTGTGCAGAAAAGGGTCTTTAAATAAATGGGTTTTGATAAATATTTGACCAAATGAAGTGCTATACCCTGTATGAGAGTTGTATAAATAAGTTGAGATGAAAGTCCTTTGAAATGCAATGAATCATTTAAAAAAAGGATTTGATATACGGAAGCAATACATCATTAATTTTTCATACCTAACATTCAAAAAGCACACACACATTGCAAATACAGTGAAATCTATCTAAGGGCTTGGTTATAGAAAGTTTTGACATAGTTCTGCTATCCACTCCTAGTTGGGTTCAACATTGCAGGGCTGTAGCTGTTTGCTGTGCTATTATTTCTTGTTAAGTCGTGGTTGGGATGGCTGCTGTGATTTACTGTCCCCTAAAGATTTTATCCTCCTCATCCTCGCTAACTCACAGGACAACGTCACTCACCCAGCTTCTAGCAACCATCTCACCACAGGGTAGTAGGTGAACCCTGTAGATCTCGTTACGGACTCGCTATAGTCGATTCCTATAAACTGGAAGATGAGAACTGCCTTAGCCCCTTCACAGATGACGGATGCAGATTAGCAGATCCAAACAATTAGTTAGGGTGAGGGAATGAGCCCTTAGACAATTAGAGCAGTTAAGCATCCTGCTGACAGCTGTGGTGACAGCAGACAGTAAAACTACACTTGATGAAATGAGAAAACTCTCTGCCTTTTTGATTTACAGGCAAGTTTACTTACAGGCTTTAAGGTGTTTAACTACAGTGGTCACAAACCAGGCACTAATATCCTTCTATCTGCAGCAAACAATGTGGCAGGCACAAGCTGACATAGCTCAGTTCTGGCAATTTTTGTCAACTGTGTTTGTTTGAAAGAAGCAGGCAAACTTGGTGGGCAAAAGGAGATAAACTCAGTGCTTGAGCTGTTACTGGTGCAAGGAAAAGAGAGATTTGATGCCATGAGGTATATGAGGATTGGAGATGTTTTGTGCTCCACTCCCCCCAACCCTGGCTCAGATTTTTCCATTAAAACCTGCCACTTGCAAGCTTTTGTTTAAAGTCACAGGGCAGCTGTTTGGTGAATGTGTTTTTTGTATCCCTTAGGAACAAATGATCCCTTGTTTTTAACCCTTTGATTTGGGGAGCTTGTATATCCAGGTGTGCACTATTCCCATTCCAATGTGCTACCATTACCCAGAAGACAGATTTCAAATATTTGTGGTCAGTTCAATGGAATTTGCTTTAAATGCCAACAAAAATTAATATGTACAAATTCTAGTGGGTTTTGTGTATGGGTTTTGTCTTAGAGTTGTTTTCTGGAGCCAGGGGAGGGAGAGCGTGTTTTAAATGACTATGTCAAGCTGAGAGACAGATGTGAATTTTCTTTGATCCAGGAGAGGATACATTGTCAAATGCTTCAGAGTCTTCAGACAATGCTCATCCATGAGATCAAGGAGAAAAATGTATGTTGTTATACACTTTTTCTCACTTAGATGTTAGAATTACCAGACACTAAAAACTAAATTTAAAGGTACTGCATTGCTTCACAGCACTTCTGGAAAAGGACCTATAAACCAGGCAATTGCTATTAATTGTTATAGTGTGATAACAACTCAAAGTATAAGAACCAACTTGATTTCTTATGTCAGGTGGGCAAGGAAATGGATGTAATATCTTTTAATGCAATTAAAATTCTATATATTATCTTAATGGATTAGGACAGTATAGTATCATTCATTTCAGCAAGGTGACAGGCATCCATATGTGGATCACCAGCAACAATAGGGCTTACCATTAGCGATATGCAATGGTAAGCATTGTTTTCATGTTTAACTGTAAATGTGAACCTCTGCTGCCATTAGACAATGTTCACTGAGATACATGAAGCAGAGATCTCTTCTGTGCATACCAGGCCTGATGGACGGTTTCCAAGTGAACGCAGGCCTTTCATTGCATTTCTCTTTGGCTTCATTTACCTGTGACACTACAAAAGAAAGTGCAGTGGGTGCAGTTGTAAGGTAGATGGAAAACAGAGCTTCACCTGAATCAGTTCCACTTCAGTGGATGAAAGTCCACTTCCATTGACATCAGTAGGATGCCCTGGGAAGTTCTTCAGGAGAAGATCTGCTCTATTTGATTAATTGTCAGTAAACCAGGTGGTTTTTTTAAACACCTCAGGCTATAAATTCAGCAGATCTTCCCCCACTAGCGTGCGCAGCAATAGCACCATCAGGTTAAACTCTGAATGTAGCGCAAGAGTTCAGCCTGTAAGATTATTATCATTCCATTCAGAAAAGGACTCTATCTTTTTATTTTCAATCCGGCGAGCCACCCGGATAATTCATTGATACGTTTGTATGAGGAGAACCGTGCTTACCAAATATGGCATGTTTTGATTTTTGCCTGAAAGATGTAATTAAGTTTCATTATATGGCCCTATGCCAAACAATGGCGGGCATAATTATAGGTGTAGGAAAAATTGTTTTCACTTTTGCATGGAAACTACTGAGAATAGTTAAGAACTCTAAGAGAGAGACCATCAGCAAAGCAAAATTGTAATGAAATGCAGAAGGTAATAAGTAATTGGGTTAACTATTCATTCACATGATGTTAGTAATACTTCACTGAAGCGCAAATGTTGAAGCAGAATACAGTACTCATCCCAACATAGCTGGTCTGAATATACTTCAGTTCAGAGTTTCCAGTGCAACACACCAACTTCCAAAACTTGTGTTATTCCTCCAGCTGAAATAATGCAGTGCTGAGCTCACTCTTCTTCCTACCTCTGCCTCCGCAGGTGTAAAGTTAGAATTTTAGCACTTACTGGTAGTACTTTACAGAGATCATCTCCTTCCATGATGTTCTTGGTGGACAGGTAAGGTCTTCCACCTGGTAGGACAGTCTCTCACTGCATGGAAAGGACTATCACCTGCCAGGAATTCTCCATAGGCAAATCAAGAAATGAGCCAAATCACCTCTTTTGCCCAGGTAATCAGCTAGGGAGACAAATCACCTCCTTTTCATGTCAAAAGTGAGGATTAATTCCAGATTTGGATTTCAGATGAGGGCTTTCATTTAGTTCAGTAGACAAAGGAGAGAACAGATGTTCCCATGTAAAATCAGCATTTTTATTGTAGTATAAAGTCTAAGTGTATGCACCCCATGACTACCTAGAGGCATCGCAACAATAATTATCCATTAATGGATTTTATGTGTAGAAGTTCAGGACACTTTTCAAAAATAACTTTACCGAGTACCTTAGAGGACAGAAGTGAGTGGCCCTTCCTTCCACATCATTAAGAAAGGTGCAGATAAAACGTAGGTCTCCTGATCTGTGTAACGCCCTGTCTTCGACTGTATGTGGAAGTTCTGACAGCTTCCAGAGGTGAACAACTGTTCTAGCTACTCTGTCCCAGGCAGCAAATGACCGTATGTATGACAGACAAGGTTTTGAATTTCAAATAAGAACTCTTCTAACATGCTGGCCCTCGACAAGGGTTGTCACATGCACAGCAAGCAGCCTACATCATCTAATCTACTTTTTGGGTCGGGTTTTTGTGGGTTTTGCATTTTTAAAAAGAAGATATGAACTAGAACAAACAGGTTTCACAGTGCCTGAAGCCCAGGTAGGACAGGTTAAGAAGGGACTGATGAAGACCTGGCATGGTCCTCTCAGGCAAATTCTGTTCACGTGGCGATCTGGAGGGTGAGGCAGAAAGCAGATCATTACAGGACAGCTTGAGACCAACCCTGTTCACATTTTTTTGCTGTTATTGTTCATCCTGCCAGGAAAGTCATTCGGTTTGGTGCCTTGAAGCCAGCTGGCACAAAGGCTTTTGGCTAGCGCAGCGACAGACTGAGTGCAAGAAGCTGGACATTACCTGAAATACAATTCTTCCATAGGGTGCTGTGGGCCTGGGCACTGTGGCCAGGAGGAGACTCGCTGTGTTCATAACATTCACTGCTAGTATCGCTTTTCTTCATGTCTCCTCACGGATGTCTTTTTTCCCAAATACGCCTCTCCCTTCTGATTCCCTCAGCTGATACCAAGTCTCTACTTGGCTCTATTTTCCATCTGATGGCTCTATTTTCCATCTGATGGCTCCATAGTGCTGTCTTTCCCTGCCTAACCACCAAGGGCAGAGGGGACACCTTCCTCCTGCCTTCCCCTTCTCACTTCATTCTTTGTCACCCCTTTTTTATGACCCTCTGCAAGCTCCTGCAAGAACAGGACTAGACTCTCTTCTGGAGAGGTACTGCCCGGCCTTAAACCAAGCCCAAATTTAATTGTTTTCTTGTTTCTCGTATGTCATCATTGTAATTCTGGACTCCACTGTTGTGGAAAGCTCTTCGTTTTATTGTCCTTTTTAATTATGAAATCCTTTCCTCAGTAATTCACTGTGACTCGGTAACTGACTCCACATGGTTACGACGTGACTGTCCTGATTGAATTACTGGAAGTACAGAGCCGGCTGAGCCGCACGCATGTGAGGCACAGCACAGCACGGAGCTCCCTTCGGCGGGCGCCCTGGCGTCACTGAGGTTGGGACTGGGGCTCCTTCCCCTCCTCGTCCCTTTGCCGCTGGGAAGATCTGGTCCCCCCACTTTGGCCACCCCAGTGATGAGCTCTTTCACTTGTTGATGCTAATGAACCTATGGTGGTGACAACTGCCACCGGGTCCAGCAGTCCAAGGAGGGTATTCAGGCACATGCTGAGCCAAAGGCAATGTTAACACTGTGCAGGTACTGACACTGATAGCCTGCAATTCAGGCTCTGGTGGTGCTGGACACATGCACCCTCATCACTGGGTTGTGCTAGCTACTCACAAAAGAAGGTGCAGGACAAGGCGTGCAGTGCCCACCCTGGGACCAAGAACAGGCTGGGAGTCGTGATATTTCCACCACAGATCCACGTCCATCTTCCCATCTTCAAAGAAAGAAGGGGGCGATGTGCCTAGCAGGGGTTCCCAAGCTGTGGGTGGTTTCCTTTAATTTAGGAAAGCATCTGATACAGCATGTCACGAAACGTCATGTTTATTTAATTCTTCTTTCGTTTGGATATGATTACTGTCACGTGGAATGGAAACTGAGTGATGCGCCATGAGCAAAAAAAATAGTAATCATTGGAGGATGGTTTAAATCAGCTCATACTGAATTAGGGCAGGGAGAAGAAATGTTCAGTCTAGGTCTGAGGAAATTAGGATTACTTAACCTTTTTGCTAATGAGTATAAAGGAGAAGGTGAAGTTAAGCAGGCCATTAACCAACGGTACACTGATAGTGGCAACTGCCTTTGTTTCTTTGCCTCCATGAGCACTGGTGAGAACTCAAGGAATTGCAATAGGATTTATTAGGAAAGCACAAAAATGGAATCCGAAGAAATAAATATGTATACAATTTATTTAGTTAAGGAATGTTTAACATACGTCCTAGCAGGCTGAGGATACCACACTGATAGATGAAGGGAGAAGTTGTCTAGAAGTGTATGGACACAAGACCAGGGCTGCTACAGAGAAGCCATACAAATAGAAAGGTGGTTTTGCCTGATGAAGGCTGACAAAGGAGAAGGGGGAAACTGAAGATGTGGAGGGAAAGATAGGGTAGGATTGACACACATAAGCATCCCATGCAAACACACCAAGAGCAGATACAGTTCAAAATACTTACTCTCTCTACGTATTTTTGAGATCTAAAGCAAGATTGCCTTGGATTTTAGGTGGGGTTTTTTTGTTAAATTTTGTGAACTGTTTTCATAAGGAGCCTAACACAGATGCAAACAGGAAAAAACTGAAAAAGGCAAAGTGTGATGAGGAGAGAGGGAATGGTTTGTGCAATTTATACAAAGATTTCAGTCAATGTCCAATCAAACCCCAGCACAGAATAAAGGTGCTGTATCAATAGATTTTTCCCAAAGGCTTTCAGTAGATTCTCTTGAGCTTGTGGATGCTGTGCCTGTGTTGACCTCACCTCTCCCTTTCTACCCAGCCTTTCTTTGAAAGAGAACCCTCGATGTTTCTGGGGACGGGGCATGTGTGTGGCTCAGGATTTCGACACGCAAGTCCCTGGCTGCCCGCAGCGGGAGGGCATCAGCAGAGAGACTCCCGGGGGGTTGGACCCGATGATCTCTCGAGGTCCCTTCCAACCCCTACAATTCTGTGATTCTGTCAAGAGCAGGACACCGGTTTCTGCCTGCTGTGACGTAGCTGGAAAGCCTGGTGAACACATGCCTTAGGCTGCCACCACATGGTGAGAGAAAGGAACGAGGAGAGCATCCCGTTTATCGGCAATTTCCCTGGCGCTGCCACGCTCCCAGAGATTTTATTCGAAGGAACTTCTTTTCATATCTAACTTGGGAGGGGGGTGGGGGGGGGGTGGACACGCTGGGAATAAAATTCGCTAGCGATTGTATTGGATGCTCGGGTATAAATTCGCCTCCAGCAGAACCTCTTCATTGTTTAATTTTCTTTTTTCTTGCGTGGTAGGGGTTTTTGTTATGCCCAGCTAATACAAAGAACCAAGGCAGAAACTACTTCATAAAAAGGGCTTTTAAAATGAATTTGTTTGCCCTGGCCCAGTGTTATCTCTTTCACTTTTTGGTCTAAGTCCCAGTTGGCATTTCTTAGCTTCTTTGAAGGTACTGGAACATAAAGCAATCTTCAATGATACCATGATTTGTCCTTTGTGACTGTTTGTGATGCTGCAAACAAAAAGGAGACCCCTTCAAGGTGCTAGCATGTCAGTTTTTAGCATAGATTTTCTATAGAAATATCATTATGAGAAAAAGCCTGCAAGTGGTTCTATAGAAGTGCCATTTATAAATAGTTTTAACTACTTTAAATCTGTTCAGATATCGGGTGAAGAGTATTTTCCCCCTTGGTGGCAATCGCTGAGACAATATTTAGGGACACGGGGTGGCCAAACTCCAAGCTGTAAATGGAATCCTGGTGCCTGGGCTAAAACATATGAGACTTTTCAAAAGTTCTGTGAATTACAGTGGCCTTTTAGTGCTTGGTAACAGGAATTAAGAACTTGATTTTACATGTAACCTTAAAACAAGCCCCTGCTATGGTTCCGTTTCCCCTGCTCACAGTCCTTCCCTCGGCAGCTCCCATCCCGCCTCTCTGGGTGGAAGTGCAGGAAAATCTCCCTCTGGCTCCAAGTGACTCACAGACCAACCCTAGCAGGGGACAATATATATATATACACACACATATATATTTTTTTTAATGTCACTGCATGAAGAACTTTATTTAAGTGTATGGGTTTGAACTTTTTTACAGCAATATAAATGCAAATAACTCCAGGGAAAAATAGTATTTGACTTAAAGTTACACCTGATCTCCATTAGTCTAAAAACTGCTCCTCAGCTCATTTATACTAGTATAACTCTGGATTAAATATTCTTTATGTGGTGGAGATGTTTTCTTTAAAAATTAACGAATGAGATGTGCTTCAGGGCACAAAGCATGCTAAGTTTTTGAGGAAAAGAGAGTAAAACACTCAACATAGACACCTTTTAAAATACTTTACGTTAGATTTTTTTCCATTGCAACATAATGTTTATGAGCAACATTTTTATTGTTGCTATCAGTTTCCAAAAACACGTGATGGAAATGCCCCAAACTGAGAGAATATTTCCATTCGCTTTTGTTCCTTTTTCTTCACCAAGTACATTGCAAAGTAATGCTGTTACCAACAGAGATACAGATTTTTCCAAGCTGCCCCTCCAGCCTATATGTCTTTATCTATAAGCAGTCATTTAAATAGCATTCCCAATGCATATTCTTCTCACAGAGCTTGAAGCCTCATTCGGAGTTTTAACAGAATGTCCCATGAATAAACATGCATGTGGGGAGCTCTAAAAGCCGAGCTCTGACCTGCCGTGCAAGGGGCTGTTGCAGCGCAGCGCATCAGGGAGCACACCCAGGCACTTATATTGCAGCGCTTCTCAGCTGCTCCCAGCACTGAGCTTCTCACGTGTTCAAAGCCACAGGGCAGCTTTGATGGGAAAAAATACTGAAGAAAGGAAAGAAAGAAATGAAAGAAAGGAAGAAAGAAAGAAAGAAAGAAAGAAAGAAAGAAAGAAAGTAAGAAAGAAAGAAAGAAAGAAAGAAAGAAAGATACAAACAAACAAACAAACAAACAAACAAAGAAACAAAGAAAGAAAAAAAGATAGAAAGAAACAAAGAAAGAAAAAAGAAAGAAAGAAAGAAAGAAAGAGACTCAAGGTGTTTCCACACATTAAAAAGCTGTCATCTTTATTATGCTCTTTTGTCCTTATCTGCATTAAGTGCTGGCCTGAACTGTTTGCCATTAAAAATCACAGCCCTGAGAAGGAGCTAATGAAAGTTCAAAATAAATAAAGAGATAGATAACAACCCTGCCACACCTCTGCTTTAATACCGTGTTTTCAAAGCTAAGCAAAATAACAAACGAGTGAAGGCATGAAACCGGATCCAAGAACTTTCTTGTCTCATTTCAATCCAGAATAAAATTTTAGTAAAGAATTAAAATAATGAAAGTCCCAATGACTCCCTGACCCCAGGTCTTACAGCATTCAGATCAAGGTGCTCCGTGCCTGCCGACTCCGCAAAGCAGTGGAAGGGAGAAATAAAACGCCTCCTCCTAAAGGTAAGTGAAGAGGCATGGCTGCCCAAACACTTGAACTGGTTTTCCCTCGTATAAAAAGGAAACATTTCTTTTCATCTCCTCATTTTCAGAAAACTGAGCAAGAGCAGAAGTAACTGGAGCTCCAAGGATAAAAAGAGCCACTTCCAACACACGGGGTTTGAACAGAACGTTTGAATGATGTTTTACATTAAAACCACAGAACAAAAACTACAGCATCTTAGATATTAAGGGCCATATTGTAATTCCTGCTTTTGAAGTGAGAGAAATAACAGCTAAGCACATCCCTAGCAAATACCAGGAAGGGGTCGGGGCTCCCTGACTGCCTCACACTGCCCTCCTTCCCCCCCCCGCCCCCATCCCGAGCTCTGTCCCAAAGTACCCAAAGCCTCAAAGTCTCTTAAGGAACAGCCTCGGCAACTATAAATGCTTAACATGCTTTAGGCAGCAGGAAATACGCCTTAACCCCTTCCACAGCTATGATTTCACAGCACCAGCAGGAAAAGCCCAGTGGCAAAGTAGCTAATGCTCCGGTCACGCTCTTCAGAGAGCCGGGAGGTGTAAGTGGAGAAGACAAACGGTCTCCGAGGGTCTGTCAATGCCCAAAATGTCGAAAGTCACATCCCACGTCCCCCTGACACCAAGCGCTGGCGGTGGCAGGCGGGCTCTGTGCACCTGCGGTGGTTTTCTGCAAGAAGATGATCTGGGGCCGTCCAACCCAAAACTGAAAGGGGATCTGTTACTGTCACGGTTCCTTACCAAAAGACAACTGATCCTGCACGAATTCATTATCCTGCTTTTAGCACTCAAAGAACGAAAAAGGAGATTTCCAGAAATGAGAAAGAAGTGTGAAATATCAGTATGTCATGTGATTCATTTCTCTCTCGATGAGGAAGTCTGCTACTGGACTTACCTTCTGACTGGGACACGGTATCTCTGCACAGAGGACCCGCCTGAGACTTAAGCAGTTCTTAAAACTTCCTAAAAACCTGATTAAGAGGGAGTTAAGGAGTTTATAGGTCTTGTGGGGCTTTGCTACACATGGTTGAATTTGAAGTTCATAGTAGCCTCAAGACAGAAAGCTCACCTGCATTTCAGATCTTTTGAAATGATTTTGTTTTCCATCTTTTCTTCAACAACAAGTCTTGGAATAATGAGATGAAAAAAGGCCATTTGTCATCGCCATTTGGCATCACCATTTTTCATACACTTCTCTGCACAGTACATGTTACATGTCTAGTGCTTGGCACATTAGATTACTGTTTTGTTCTTTTCTGTCTAAAAAATATGTTGGTTTTTAATTGCTTGTCTCACTGAAAAAAAACAAGGTATAGAAGGTTGGCTTGATTAACCAAAACTACAGTTCTAGATCCATTTCACCATCCTCCTTTCCCTTGCTTCCTTTGAGAAACTTTTTCTTTTAAACCACACCTCATCAGTATCAGACCTCCCCAAGTACTGGGTGTGGGAAGCAGGAAAAATTGTATCCACCTCCTATTCACAAATCAATGTAAGCTTCATTGCTAGTTCATTGAAAATTAAAATCAATTTTGTGAGGAATTTTCAATGTTGTATTTCATATGCTTCAGGGTAGATTTTGTCCAGTCAGTCTCACCACAGTGACATAACACAAATGCAGCTGTGATGCTGTCTGATGGCAGACGTGCTCTTGGAATTACATAAAAAGAAAATAATTGGGAAGAGATCTTTCTGGAAAATCTTTGTCTTATATAAATCATGAATTACAAAAACTGTATAAGATACCTGAGCTCTGATTTTGGGTGCATAGATGTGAACAAAACTTACCCAAAAACAAACCAGAAAAACAAAGCAACTGTTTAAAATATGTCTGACCTAGATTTTAACACAAAAACGAAGGCTTAACCAAAGAGAGCTCTTCTGTCCCAAAAGAACTCTGAATTCAGTTTAAGGTTTATTACTGCCAGCTTCCTGACCAGAGATTTACAAACCCAGCTCTAGTTGTTTATATGGTAAACAGTATTTGAAAGTAACAAAAGTAAGCTGTATTACTTGAAGGGGTTTGGGGTTTTTTTTGTTTGTTTTGGTTAGGGTTTTCTTTTTTTTGGTGCAGTTGCATATCTTACACTTGCAGTGTCAGGTCTGATGAAGTGCGAGCTGCGAACGGCTGTGTGAAATAATCTCATGCTTGTTTCTGGGACTCCTTCATGTCCTACCAGTGTTAATTTATGAAACCACATCTCTCACATGATCGACCGTTAAAAAACACCCTCATTTTTACGGTAAAATAAATTTTGCATTTAAGTGACAATTTTTGCCCCCTAATCTTTGTAGGGGACTTGAGCCTAGCTCTTTGTGTCTGTAGCCAGTTTAAAATTTCAAAGTTGCAGCCACTGTCCAGGAGGCACTCTGGGCGTGCTGGCCTGAAGCCCCCCCACATACTAGCACCACTGCCACTTCTCTTGAAGACTTGTACAGATGCCTCGAGGCATCTTTCAGCAACAGTATCAGATTTGCTTATAGTGCTGAAGCAAATGTTTTCATGGTCTGTCACCTTGATTTTATTAAAGGTGTTGGGCTGGGCTATTATCCAGTGCTGGAAAAGTCCCCTATAGAGGCTTTGTATTAGGTGGGGAATTTAGAACAGCCAAGCATTTTCAGCCCATCCTAAAATTTTCTTTGCATGGTGCAAGGCAGAGCGCTTTCACCACGACCCTAACGCGGAAAGATGCTCCCCGGGTACTTCAGGCTCTGGGCTTTTGCAGTTTGTGCCTCCGCGACTTAGATTTTGCTCCCCCCCTTCTCACAGAGGCTTGACTTTGCTTTCCTAGGATTTTTATTTCTCATGCTTGAAGAAAACACCCCATGCTGGAAAGCTTCTCCTTCCAAATAGCTGGATGCCTGGATTAGATGCGTGACATCATCAAAGCATTATTTTCATAAAGAGCCTGATTAATCATTACTCTAAAGAGAACAATACAGGCTTATTCTATAGCTTTAACACACAGTTGTTCAGTTTTTACTTTGTTTTAGCCACAGTGACGTAAGTAAGAATAACTCAAGATCAAGGATTTCCTAAGAGCTGTCAGAAACGTCATGTGTGTGCAGGTGCCTTGCTCTGCATTGGAATCTGGGGACCCTGTTGAAAGGAGGCTGGGGTGGTGGTGGTGTTTTCCAAAAGGTACTGAACATCTTCATGAGTAACGGGGATTTTTACTGGGGCAAATTCGGAGGTGACGAGTTAAATGCAGTACTTCCTTTAAACCCAAGCCATTCTTGCGTACCAGCATAAAGAGTTCAGTCGTCTGCTGTTTATACAGCTAAGGCAAGGCGAGTGTGTGCAACGGGACCCACATGCAAAGCAGAGGGATTGTGTGTGGTCTGAGTGGACTTTTTTTGTCATCCTGTTTGGGAACCAGTTCAGGATCTGTTTCTGTTGGCAGTTTCCTCCTGTTGTGAATATATTAGTGCATTTCTCAAGGCCTCTGTGCAGCTGAAAGGCTAGTAACTTAAGCCCGGAGTATGACAGACAATCATCTTCCATCAGTTCAGACATGGGTGATGCGATGAAAAAGAAGAGATTACATCTCTGAAAACAAAGGAACTAATGCAGGCCAAGACCAGCCAGTAGGCTGTAATCTCTGTTTTACCATAAATGTACAAAAATGTCTTATCTCTGGTTTTACAAAGTTGTGCGAGAGCGGTTGCAGCTCTTGGGCGCACCAGCCAGCTCTAAGTGGTGGCTCAGAAAAATGACAAGACTAGAAGAAGCAGCTTAGGGAATGAAAAAAAGACACCTCGTAAAATTCCACATAGGAAAAATAAATAAATTCTCTGACCATCCACCGTTCCTTAAGAAGTTATTTTAAATATTTCATTTCACATTAAAAAAGAGATTTATGTGAGATGTGAGACTTTAAGCCAGCCGGCCAGTAGAAACACGCAGCACTGCATTCAAATACCCCATTTGCCACCCGTGCCAGTGGATTATGAAGGTTTAAGATTTATGTTAATCCTTTAGTGAGCAAAAGTCAAGTGCCAGTTCCTTAACGCAAACCGCATTGCGACGCAAGTGTGCCACAGGCCTCTCCCTCAGTTCACATCTGCAAATATTATNAACAACTCATACTGATTTTCCACCAAGGAGGAGGGTGCTTTGCATATCTCTTCTGTTAGAGCTTTGCTCAACATTCTTGGGTTTGGGGGAATCATTTCCTGGCAAACACAGGGACAATGTCTCACAGGTACATGGTGAATGCTGCCCCAAGCAGCACTTTCCCTGTCTTTTGGTAGATGTCATCCCTCTGTTTCTCCTCCTCCCTATTTTTTATTTTTTTTCCCCCAGATTTCCAGATTCAGGACTGAAAATGAAGCGTAAATCTTACTGCCTAATAACCACGGCAGTTACTTCAATAAAATGTTACTTAAAAGTCAATGGGCTGCACATGTTAAAGACATTAGAGCTGTTAACAGACCATTGTAAAGTAAGCAGAATCTTTAATAACCTGCACATAACACATAGCACCATGATTTTCGGTGCAGGGCAGGCTGGGAGCCTGGACTCTCTGTGCCAGGGCTCCCAGCAGAAACCACTTCTGCATTCCTTGCCCCGACAGTGCAATGGGGCTAGAGGCAGTGCTAAAACACCAAGGCCTACTGGCTGGCTTTGAGCACAGTCAAACCTCTTATTTCCCTGAGCTGAGTGGAGGGCTGCGATGGCTGTGGGGCTTCTCGCATTCGAGGGGCAGCTGAAGGTCCCTGACCCAAGCACAGGCATGGGAAAGGGAGCACTGCTCCTTCCTGAAGGCAACATAACCCCAATGTGGCAGTGCTTTCTAGGGGTTCTTCAGGGGAACCCTCATTTGGGAACAGATCTGGGGCAGGTAGCAGCAAAATGCATCTGAGAGGGAGGCGGGTAGCAGTGCCCGCTCCTTTGCCCCGCCCCACTTCTATCCCCTCCACAGCAGTTATGAGCTAGTAGGAGACGTGCTTTGAATCAACGTTGTCCTTGCCTCTGAAGCCTTCTGTCTGGTAAGGAATGTACATGCTCACAGAACAGCTAAGCCTTGGACAATGCAACATCTTCACTATTTTCTCTGTCTTCTCCCCCTTTTTTATTTTCAGCCAGAGTATTCACACCCTCCAAAAAAAAAAAGACCAAAGCTGGAAAACATAGAAAATTATTGTAATTTCATTTTAAAAATATATAAATAAAATACTTAAGTGGAAACATTTACAAATAAGCTGGAGGAGGATCTATGCATCAGTATGGGATGATCTGCATGTGTTAGCATGAGGCATGCAGACATATTTACACAACCCAGAACATCCGCCTCCCCCGTCTCCCCGCATGCACATACAAGCATGCCCTTACCAGTATAAAAATGGATATTCTGGCCTCATAATTTACACCAGCACCTTCTTTGACCCTTTCCAGATGCACATTACCAGAATTTTGAAGCTGAATGTGCCTTAGTTGTCCTGTCTAACTGCCTTTGAAGGATGTGACAAGTCTTGTTGCTTTTCCTTTCGAACAAGCACCTAATTACCGTGGTTGCTGTTCTTAGCACACAGGAAGAAAAGGTACAAATATGAGAGAACGTTTGGGATACCTCAGCAGTACTGAGCGTCTCCAGCAAATTACTTTGCTCACTGTCATCTCTCATTCAAGTACTCTGCAAGCAGGATCTCCATAAGTTTTTTCTACCTCTGTAGACTTCATAATTGGGAAACTGCCCTTATTTTCCACGCCAAGGTTTCTTGAGGTCAAGTTTTGGACCCTTGTCCCACCTGCAGCCCCGCAGTCTACCCCTCATTCTGTTATTATATTGGTACATCTTCCAAACCACCTCCTCTGATCCCATAACTCAGGTGTAAGCACGGATAACCTACTGACATATCTCAGTCTTACCTCCATCTCTCTTGCCACTGTCCTCTGATGCCTTTCAGCACGCAGCATGCTGGTTTGATGGAAGACCTAGAAATGCCCACGACAGGTCAGGATGCAGTTCCAAGGAGAGTGTGAGACTTTTCTGTATCTAAGCTACAAGGCCAGCTTTCACATCAGCTGACTTTGCTGTCTGACCATGCTGGAAGTACTGTTTTAACGAGTTAATTCTCAAGGATTTTTTCAGCCAGCACATAGCTATCTTAGGAGTTAAGACAGCCCTGCCCTCCTCCTTTTCAGCTTCTCCTTTAGCACTACCTAACACAGCACCCATGCTAGGGGTCTTGGGACTGGCCATGTTCCTGACAACCCCCTTACTCAAACCATGACTGCATCAAGCCCTGTGTAGTATTAACACTTTCCAGGTTTCTCCCTTTCCAGATGATGTTGTTTTAAAGCAAAGCACTGTAAATATTTTCAAATTCTTTCATGGATATTTTGAAAGCTGTCTCTCCTATCCCAGGCAATTCTGAACTAATTTTGAGGCAAGGTTTTATAAAACCCTACATCAAATGCTTGAGTATTTATTATTTGTTATTTATTTTGCCAAATGTCTCAAATGCATCTATAGGCGACAGGCCAGTGCTCTGATGTATAAGCCAAATACCATAAAGCTGTCTCCATGCAATTTAGAGAACTCTTTGATTATGCACGCTTTGGCTATATTTTTTACTAAATAATGATCTGGGTAGTTAAATTGCTCTAAAAGGTTCAGTATTTGTTGGGTTTAAGTACCTCAAGAGTCAATGCAGTAATTTTTCATGCTTACTTAACCAGGCTCTGTGATCTGTAAGTGATGGCAACTGATTTCTTTCTTTCTCCTGTCCTCCATCTCCCTCAAAGGTTCTTCTTCACTTTCATTTTCATAAAAACACACTTGCATAAAGCCAAGTGGAAGAGTTGGGAACTTTTTTTATCCTCTAGAAAGAATAGAATTCATGCTTTTCTGTATTTTTATTTGTGCATATGATGTATCTGTATACATACATTTATGTATGCTTAAGAATAGTAGTGCTCTAGTTCTGACTGAGGCCTCTGGGTCTTATAGCAAAACCAGTAAAATGATAATGTATAACAACTCATCAATAGATTCCCATGGACATTGTGGATAATTCTGACAACTAATGCCAGCTTTCAGTTAATCCATATTTTGACTGTCTTCTGTTGAACCCTTTCTAGCCCTTTTATGTGAGTTCTGAGTTTACAAAGGAATACAGAAGAAATAATTTTTATTTTAAGTTAACTAAAAGCCTAAATTTAATGTAAATTAATTAAAACACATTAATCACTGCATGGAAAACAGATTAATATTGTTCTTTTTTTTCAGTCAGATTCACTTTCTGATGTGGAAAGACACCTTATTTCCCATAATATCTTATCAGCATGGGATATGTTTTCATGTGACACAAAGGGTAAACAGCAGGACACCCCCTCCCCCCCACCCCCCACCCAATAGCAGCTTTTCCATCAGTTGCAGTAATGGGTTGGAGAAAGACAACAACATTGATTATCAGCTTGGGAGCACCTTCTGCCTGTGACTGGTTCTGTTCAGTTCAGCGCAGTTCTTGGTGAGAGGGAGAAAATTTGAGGGAGGATTACAGTAAGACAGTCTGGCAGAAGATGCAGGTATGCCACACCTAGGGCCAGTTTCTAGGGGTGCAGTGGGCAGACCTGAAACCCCTCTGCAAAAAGCATCTTTGGTCCATGGTAATTGTCAGGCTAAAACTGGCACCCTAGAGGCAGCTCTGAACTATCCTTCCCAACATTAATAGGGTATAGTAAGTTATCTGCAACACCTCCCCTGGCCTGTCACTCCTGATAAGGGACAGTTAGCTGTACTTATATGTGGTTTTGCTTGGGATTTCAAAGAGATGTGTGGATTCTATATTTTCTTTACAGTATACATACTATTCCATGGAAATGGGAAAAATATTACATAAGGATTTCAGCACATATATTACGGAACTTATTTTTCCTATATATCTCAAACTTGCTCCATCTTACACAGATTTTTGAGAGGTAACTGCACTCTCCTGTCTGGAAAATGATTTTCATATTGCATTTGTTAGACATACTGCACTCATCTTGGAGCAAAACCAGACTTTCTAGTAAAAAATGTGTAGACAGCCACAAAAAATCCCTTCACTGCATGCAGATGTCAAACAATGCAAATATTTGGCCCAATGGCAATGAACAGCTGAGAGTCCAAAACAAAGGAGGTAGCAGTAGCAGCATTATCAGGCAATTTCAAGAACCCATCTTTTCTCAAGACCACTAATACGCAAAGGTCTAGAAGGGCTTAAGAGACTCTCTTGAAGGAAGCCATAGGTTGCCTCCGCTGTCTTGTTACAATTTTCATCAGGTATTTTATGAAGCCTGAATTCCCCTTTTATCACTCAGGCAGACATGCAAACTCTTCTGTAAAACAGTTTTGCAGCAACTACTGTTCCACAGGCTCACAAACAAAGCATTCTTTTGACTCCCTTACACCTAGATGTAATCTCATGATTATACAAGGTTGTTCTTTGTAACTCTTCCCAGAAGAGTTTACTGAAAAGGTGAGATCTACCTCCTTAAGCACCAGGATAGAGCATACTCTGTAGCACTTCATTTCATGATGTTTTATGGCACATTGCCTGTGAAAAATACTCCATAGCTCATTAAGGAAATCCTGCACTTCCAACAAGGATGTTGACCTAGCTATGAGGTGAACACAATCGGATGGTGCCTGTCACATCAGTCCACAAGTAACTCTGAAGTTTGCTGTCAGATAAGACAGTGAAAGCAGGTGGTGCAAAAAGTGGTACACAGCTACTTTTTTGAGTGCACAAAAAAAGGAAGAGGAGGGGGGCTGAAGAGGAGAAATCTGGGAAGACAGTTTCATTCGTGCTGAGGAAAGACAATATGGTCAATCTCAACACAATGTAGGTTGTCTCCAAAACCAGCCAGGTCCTTGTTCAGAGCCTCTTTCTGCCCAGGATACACTCATAAATGATGGTAGAGGGGATGAATTCAGAAAAGCTTCTGCTTCACTTTTGTACAAAATTGCTACAACCCACAGAAAAGATTGAATGCCAGATGCTTCCTCGGGTATTTAACATAATTTACTAATAAAAGGATTAAGTTTAAGAGATCGGGGATAATTCAATAGGAGAATAATTACTGGCTTCTCCCAAGAATAGCCAGGCAAGCAGCCTCACTGGCTATACTGCTGCACAGGGAAGCAGATCCTGGCTTGCAGGAAAGAGTTTTAATGACTGTGGCCTTCCATGGGACCTACAGCCATGGTCTTGGAGACCAGCTGAAGACCAGCTGCACCATCTTGGCTCTTGTGATTATCTAGAACAGTATTTGTAGAATCGACTGAGAGTTCTGGAAGGAGGTCTCAGCCTCTCTTAGGGCAGCACCAAGGCATTTGGATGCCACTGTCCTCCCGGGAACACTTCCAGCATTGCCCCAGTGTGTCAGCATGTGTCCCGCACCACAGCACCATCCACATGTCCCCTCAAAGTGTGATGCCAGTGTCCCTGCGTGCCCAGAGAGATGTCCCATCCTCTCACTCCACAGGTCAGCACGCTACTGGGGCACAGACCTCCTAACAGCCAAACACCACATCAGAGTCTCACAGAGGAATAACACATGAATCACCACAGACAGGAAATATTTGAATGCAAAAGCATTATCACCTGCACAAACATCTGTGTGTCTTATGCCATGTTATTTCACGGAAATATTCTTTCTTTTGTCTGTTGAGTTACATAGGTAAAAAAGTTGTGAAACAGAGACTTATCAGCTTTTAACATTTATTATAAATTAGTTCAAAAGGCTAACATAGCCTTTTCTTGACCAGCTCCATGTTCACCAGTTGGCCATCTGTATAATTTTCTTCCTGTCTTGATTGGGTTTGCAGTCTATCTGAAAGGACAAATACGTTTAATTTTGATGGTTTCCACTTTCCGTTCCAAGCAGTAATTCTCCCCAAGCTGGATTTTTTTTCCTTTTTTCTTTTTCTTTTTTTTTTCTTTTTTTTTCTTTTTCATTTTATCTGCCACTCCTACTTAAATGTGGATCTATGGGAAGTGTCTTGTACTCTTCAGGATAGATGTTTAATTTTCCTGGCAAAACCAAGAAACCATAAGTGTTGGGGCTTTTTTCCCCTGGACTCTTGATTCATGAGTATATGCCCTTTATTCTGCAGTTTTCAGCCAGAATTATTTAATTTTAAAAATTTTTTCAATAAGCCTTTCCTTACTCCTTTCCTGTTTTTACCTATCTGTTATAGAAGCCCACTGAGATTTCATGGTCCTTTTGAATCAACGTTAAACAGTCTTAAATACATTTCCCTTCTGGACTTTCTACAGCACCTTCTTTTTTTTTTTTAACTTTTTTTCCTGCTACATTGCTTTATCATCCTGTTTCTTTCCACCCCCTCTCCCTGCCCCCATCTTCCCTGCTTCTGAGTCTCCTGCCATTTTCATTCTTTGGCTTTCCCAGTGGTTTTGGTGGCCTTTCAAACCCTCCCAATGTTTATTCTGAATGGAAAACCCTTTCCGGTTCTTGTGCGTATGAGGCGCTGGTGAGGTTCTCCCCGGGTCAGGACTGTCACACATGGTTTGTACCCACTTGACATGAGAAGTCATTTTTTCCCAGCAGGATAGCTCCTCGCTTACTGGAAGTGTTTGGCCACTGAGACAAGGGCACAGCCTATTATTATTTCCCTTTCCCCACTCCCTGGGACCTGACCCCACCACTGCAGCCCTAACATGTAGGGATGGATGGGACTCAGGTTTCTAGAATTCAATCATTTATATGAACTTACTGCTGCCATTCGGAGAAGTCCTGCAGCAGCCGTCCCAAGGTAATCCTTGACTGTCTGAGACCTGACTGATCAGCACCATGCAAGTCCTGCAGCCCACTGGTTTTCCTGAGTCCCCTATGGCCTCTGATTTGGTCTGTAATTTTTAAATTTCTCTGTTGCATGTAGTAAAGTTAAAAGACTTAATAAATCTTCTGACAGCTCCTAAAAACACCAACTTAGGCTCAGAACATTGAGGTATTTCATTTACTCATAAGTTTTCTGGCTCCTTTTCCATGCTCTCTTCTACACCCTTGTTAAACTCAGTTCTTTTAAAATGCCTCAGCTAGAGAAATTCTTGCCTCTCCAGGCTCATGCAGTTTTGCCTTGGTTGGGATAATTGGCAAGAGTTTTAACACATTCCTTATTTATAACTGCGAACAGTTTGTTAGGACAAATACCTAAAGCCTTTTTAAAAATCATTGATCTTTTAAATGTTTGGGTTTTTTTTTTATTTCGCATAATATGAGGGCATATTTCAGGCTTATGAAATACTGCACCCAGTATCTTCTTCTCTCCCTAAGTGTTTTATTGTGCAGTGGTGGTCTTTTGAAAAGCAATATCTACCATAACCAGTATGGAACTGGAGGGGCTTCTCTGTCTGCCTGTTCCTCACTCTGCCAGTGATTTTTGCATATGTGGTCCAGTTTGTGCTGGCAAACAGGTCAAAGAAAAGACATGGGCCTTGGCTTGGCTCTTCTCACAGCTCTGTTTCTCCATGCCCTAGGGCATGGTACAGGTTGGGGGTGAGGCAGGAAGGTTGCTCTGTGGGTGCTGGGACACAAGGAGGAGCTGAGGTCAGGGACAAGGGGAAGAGCAGGACACACTGCTAGGGGTAAGGGCATGGGTCCGTAGGGAGGATTTAACAGAGTTGCAGGGGGACACCTCTGGCTTATAGGGGACTGCTGAAAATAAAGCTATGGGCAACTAGTGAGAGGAATAGGAAGATGAGGGTAGCTGTTAATACTGCAGAAAGAGTGTGTGGGTGCATCAGATACAGTGTCTAGGAAACCAGGCTTCGTTACTTCTGCTCTTGCAGAACAACTTTTTAATCTAAACCAGAAAGGAACACAATAATGGGGTTAGCAAAAGCAAAATCAATAAAAACATGGGTGACTATGGCCTTGGAATCACCAGCTACATCAGAGCGTCATGACTTTCTCCAGAGTTTTTCCTTTATTTTTTTTAAAGCTTTCCAAACCAGTCATGTCTTTTGAAAGCCTAATCAGTTCAATCTTGGAGCTGCCTGGGGGGCAAAGCTCACATCTGAATACAAGGCTCATACTTTTCTCAAATTAGTGAGTATTTGGATTGAGTCAGGACTGAGATTGAGCTCATCTCTAGAAAATACATCAAATAGCCTGTGGAAAACACTGTTCACACACATCATATTTTTAAAATGCTCTGTCATCTGAAACTATTAGGGTTTTTTTCCCCATTACACTCCTACACCATATCGCAGAGTAGCAGATGGACAGAAATCATCTAGCGATTAATGGTAACTAAAGCATGAACATAGCATTTCAGCTACAGTTCACATTTATTGGATTTGAAAATCTTATTCATTATGATTAAGTCAAAACAGGAAGCAATTTAGGATCCACTGGTGAGATTTGTCCTATCTAATATCAAACAGGACTAATAATTAGGTCTGTGTAATCAGTGTGGGAAGAAAAAGGTCTGGGGACAAAGCGATCTTACACCCTTGAGTCGAAGCACTCCTTGGAGCTACCTCTTCTCTCAGCAGATAACAAAGGGAGCCTACATGAATGCATTAAACTTCAACAACAGAGCTTTAGATATCTGAAATTTGAAGATATGAAACCCTTTCATTTTAATAAAATTTAGTAAATGATGAAAGGAGATGATAGCTTACAATAAAGGTGGAAGTGAAGGAAATGGTTGAAGAGAGTTTATATATATATATCTTAACCAAGATGCAATCACTCATGGACCTCAAAGCCTACAGACCTCTAGTTCGTACCTGCAGCCATGTTGTCATGCCTCTGTGCAGTCGGTTATAGGAACAATTCACCATGAGCTGAAAGGTAAAAGCAGTAAAGCTGCGCACATTCTCTAGGAATTGCTACTTTTTCCTTGCCTCTTTCTATCTTTCCTTGCCATTTTCCTATTTTTTATTTTTTTACCTTTTCTTTTTTCTTCTTTTTCCTTTTTTATTTTCTCTTTATTTTCTTTTTTCCTTATTTCCTATTTCATTTTTTCTTTTCCCTTTTCCTCTTTCCCCTTTTAACGTTTTTCTTTTTTCCCTTTTCACTTCTTTTTTTCTCTCCTTTTTCCTTTGTTTTTCTTTCTTTTTTCTTTTTAATTTTTTGCTCCCTCTCTTTTTTTTTTTAACCAGAACTGAAAGGAGCACCAAATGCACATTCCTTTTAGCATTTCAAAGAATTCTGCGGGGGATGAATAGCAAGCGTGTACATAACCACACACATATGTATGTATAAATTTACAAGCTACAATATCCAGACATCATGAGGCTCTGCTAATAATTTTCTCAACCTTGCCCAGACTGTAGCTACATTTATGATCTGGAGATTTATTGATTTTAGTTATTTTATCCCTCCCATAATAAGAAACTACCCTCTGGACCATTGACCTATTCTTGTTATAAATATACTTTAGCTTGCTCTCATCATAACACTATCCCAGGCATCTAAGGTGTTGTTATGAGGTGGTGGTGTTATAAGGAAGGTAACCATAACAGAGTTTTAAAATAAATCATTTAATTCCTCCAAATGCGTTTTCTTCTGCACTCATTAGCTATTGGCACAGATTTTATTCTGACAAGTGCATCAAGGCTCTGATACATCCCAAGACCTTCTAGGTGTTTTGGTAGCACAAATAATGCATAAAAATAATGAAAACGGCAATTTCTAGTAATACTACAAACAATGCTAGCCTGAACCATGTGCAAATGTGTGGTTCCATTCAGCAGCTGGCATTTGAGAGTCTTTGCTAAGGCTGCATGCCCCTAGGACCTCCAGTTTCCTATGGTTTCCACAAATAAGGAATTTGGAGCTCATTCGCTGTTGCCAAATCGTCCCAGGATCTGAACCACTGGAAGTGGCCGGTGCTCTTACTCTTGGTTTGGTTAACAGCATAGGCACAGAGAGCATGTATCAGTTCTTCCAGTCCTTGAATGGCAGCACCTAGACTTCTCGCTGTTTCTAAGATACACGTAGTATAGGAAGACCACATGTCATTTGGTATCCTGTACTGCATGTAGTCAAGTAATGAAGCTTAAATACCATCTCACACACAGTCTTGACAGTGGAACCTCGGTGTCTGTGGGGAGTATGGCAACTGGGGATTGTGAAGGTTATTAAGAGTCCAGCACTCACTTAGATAGCTGTCCACATACAATGTTGAAGTTCAGTTTTGGAGGAATAGACAATTATAAATACCAAGTAACTCCCCGACTAGCCTGTGTAAGAGGTCACTTTTGAAGGCTGTTATATTGCCAGATGTGTTGAGAAGCTGACTCAAGCCCCACATGATTGAAGTGGGAAACTTAGCCTTTAGCCCAAGTGCACTCTAGTAACTGAATATAAAGGCCATGGCTAGCAGGGCCAATGTGACCAGGTCAAGCAAGTAATGAGTGGGGCACTGATATTCTCATTCTATGATGATGTTACAGCTACTGCTTGAAGCATTTTCCTCTTCCCATAACCTGCATCCCAGTTTTACACAAGCTTTGAGCAACAGCTTTACAGAGCCATTATAAGATCAATCACTGTTAATACAATTAAGCTGTGAATATACATTGATTGTGCTAAAGCCATGTTGCCTCATCTTTCTAGATCTCCTTTTATTTACCACAATGAGTAATCCAGCCCTGCTTATGCATGTTGAATTTGTAATCTCCTGGTAGTGCAGCCACTTCTTCAGTGCAACGACACTGCATGTCAGCAATGCATTGTGAACAGTGAGCAGAGCCAACAATCTGCACCAAACAAGAACTGTGATTAAATTAGTGAGCTTCGTTGATTGAGAGGCTGGCAAAGGAGTTTCATTTCAATCTGAAACTGTCTTCACTGAAGGTGTTCATCCTGCACCTTCATACCATAAAGAATATGGTATTCTTCATTCCTTTTCCTTCCCAATACTTAGTCTATGGGAAGAGGCATATGAGCTGGCTTGATCAGGCTACACCAGTGTAATGGATTGCCATTTGTTGGCAGAGCCTTAGCAATAATTTGTCACCCATTGTAAATCCATTGTGGTAAAGCCCATGTCCCTGTTCTGTGGGTCTCTGAGGCAACATCTGAAGATTAAACTTCGGAGTCCTGATTAGAACATCTAGAAGAAAGGTAGATTAGTCCTGGGAAATGAGGGGGCACTCCTGATTTTGCTTCTTATTTTTTTTCCCCCTAGATTCATCAAAATAATAAGAATGGTATTCCTAGGAGACACAGTTTGCACATGTAAATAGGGAAGAGTGTAAGGACTGGAAAGAAAATACCTGCATGGGTTGGGGGACAGTGTTTTAGAAGTGTTTTGATCCAGATTGCAGTCTTGGGTCTGAACACAAAAATGCAGCTCAGGGGTCCATTTGATTTCTGCTGTTTGTAGCAGCGTGACAGTTTGGAAGTGTAAAGAATCAAATCCTTTGGGTTTACTGTGATTTCTGCTATCTCTTTGTTCTGATCGGCGGTATTTATATATTTTCAGAAGCAAATCTAAATCTACCCAGCATCCTGCTGAGCACAAAGCATGGAAAGTCCACTCATCCGGCACCTACCAGACTCATGCCCTGCTGAGGCACTGCACCACTGCTTCCAAGATGCTTATGAAAAAGCTGTGTAATCATTTAATTTATTTTAGGAGGTGTTAGAATAGCAAAGGTAAAACAAATATTATCCTTGGCAGCCACACAGAGTAGGGCATTATCATCGCCCATGGATGGTAATATTCTTGTATTGATTCAATATATTTGTGGTTTAAAAGTCTAATGAAGAGGTCTAGGCTGAATTACCTAGTATAGTGATATTTGTAGGAAAGAGGGAAAATAAAATCATATAAAAATCCCAACTTTGTTTCATCAGAAGAGACTATTAAGGAACTCTGAGGAGCATTAGAGCAGATTTTTTTCATGTTCTTATGTGTGAAAAAACAGGGTGTAAATACAATTATGTGTACGTGGAACTAGTGCCTGCAATTCCTTCTTGTAAGGTTAGATATGACAATATTTTTGAATAATTTTAGCTTTAAAATTGGAAGATTTAGTTCAAATTTGAAGTCAAGAGAACAAATCATACCACTAGTTCTTGCCTTAAAAATTTGTCTATACTTGGCGGTATTATTGTTACTTCCAAATTGAGACCTTTGGAATTTCTGTAATGTTATTAGAACATATCTGAATCTTGAAAGATTGACATTTCAGAATTATTTCATCATCCTTTGGGTCTTGTTTGTATTACTTAGGGAAATAACTTTTGATTGAGCCAATTATAGCATGTTGAATGGTTAAATATATTAAAAGCAGTAACCAAAATCTGACATTCCATTGTTTGCACTCTTCCAAAAATACACGAGCCATTTTTACTTCAAGAGTGTAAAGAGGGTTTGAGAACACACTTTAAAAGAATACTCTCTATTTACATGTGGCCTAAAATAAGCTTATAGCAGACTTTATCTGAAAAGAAGTATTTATGTGGAGCCTAATGGTTCCCTCCCTTCTTTCTAAGATATGCAAAAAACAAAAAAAACCCAAAAAACCAAAAAACCCAAACCAAAAAAGAAACCTGAAAATCATTTAAAATATCATGTGAGTCCTTTGAATAAAACTTGCCACTGAGTATGTGAAAAAGTCTCCATAATGCACTAAGCAGGAGACACGAATTATCTGTTAATAATCTAAACATGAAAAGGGAATGGCTGACATCTTCCAATGGAGATGGTGATCACTGAGGGATGAAGATGCTGAGCTGAAGCCATTAGGGCTGCTTTGAGCACAATGCAAGAGCATTAAGAGCTGTGCCTTGGCATGGTGGCACCAGGGTTGAGGGGAACTGAATTCTTGGTGGTCATAGCATGGGGACCTGGATATGCTGTATAGTGTTCCCCCAGCTCTTCCTGCTCAGCTTCCCCCACCACACTCCCCCAGCTATGTGTCTTCATTATTCAAATTTTGACCAGCTTTCTAAAAAAGTGGTTTCTAGCTCTTGTGGTTGCAAGGGAAACCCTGAAGACATTAATCCCTATTTTGGATGCATATGCAAGAGCTTCTTAGTTATTATCCCTTTCCAGACCCATAATTTTTCTTAATCAAATGGATTTGGGTATTTGATTGGAGGTTGGGGTTTGGTTCAAACATTAGACTTGGTAAAATTACTTTATATTAAAGCATGCATTCACAGCCTCCCTATAGATGATACAAAGCATGTTTTTCATCTCAGAATCTCCTGAATTTAGCAATTAATTTGGAGTTCAGTGCCAAATTGGGAAAGCACTGAAAGATCATGCAATTACCCTGCAGAAGGTACTAACTTGCCAGCTTTTCTTGCAAGAGTTCTGCCCTTCTGACTCCATCTGATTGCATCTGAAAACAGTTACTGTTTAGCTAAAGAGCCCCAGGAAAACCGAGGGAAGCTGTACAGTTAGGATTCGGTTTGGCACATGTCTCTGCTCTCACAGGGCATCTATTAAAGTTCGACTCTCACTGTAATAATGGACCACGAGTGATTTTGGATTCAGATCTGAACTGCAGCTCAATGATACACAGCCTCTACATTATTTAATAAAAACCACTGAAAGGTAAAAGACAGAAAATAAATCATTAGCACGTTTCTACTCCATTTTGTGCACTCTTCAAGCTGGACTCTACTTTTTACATCTGCTTTTATCAACCCATCAGTTTTCATGCAGCTTTTCCTGCATTGGACCATCTTCTCCTATGATCCAATGCAGCTAAGATTAGAATAGGGGAATAAACAAGTTGTAATTCAAAACGAGGTCACTAGGTGGTACATAACTAGAGATGCAGGGACGTTAGGATAGGCAAACGGTGATTAGTGCAATGTATTCATCTGCACAAGGGCTCCATTTCATTAAAGATGTGTTAGAGCGCACATCCATGGCCATCTGTTTCTATTTTGCCAGCCCACTTGATTGGCCATTGCAAGCATTCCCATGTGTGCTGAAGCATTGTTGAGGAGAACATCTGGCAGCAACCAACACCGCCGTTAAAAAAAAACACCACACCATGATAACAACAGAGGCATTAAAGCAAATATATGTACAATAATTTCATTGTTGAAACCTTTACCAAGGCAGGCTTGTTGTCCAACAAAGCGAACATTCAAAATGTTCCTTTTCCTAAATTTTTGCTTTCCTGAGCATGACAACACAGCAGTTACAGGAAGATACTTCAGTGGAACTGCTTTCTTTTTCTTGGTCCTGGCTTTTGACGTTGCTCGGAAGGCAATCAGAAAAAGAAATAATTAAAAAATTAAAGCATTTACAAGGGAATTAAAAGCATTAAAGTAAGACTGAACTTTTGACTAATTTTCCTGTATTGAATAGAAAAGAACATGTTCGTGCCATATGTTGTTAGAACATAGAGCAACTGCATTCTAGAAATGGAACTGAAAAATCAAAACATCTGAATCTTTATCTTGGCAAAATGAAGAATAAGTGTTGACGGAACCTAATGATCTTTTGGGAGTGAGAAAAGTTGCTCTCACTGAAAACGGATGGAATCCCTCCAGATTTAAACTGATGTAACTCCAAGCAGAACTTGACCAAAGTTTAGTCAGCAAGTAAATAAATGAATCTAGGTGCAACTGCTTTTTACCATAGGTTTAAATTTAGTGAATAAGCCACTGTTTTACCCATTTACATTTTTGAGGATAACTTTTAATGAACTGTGAGGCACCTCATGCTGAAAAACATGCACACACAGAGCTTACAAAAAGTGTTACCTCCTCAGACCTGCCATTTTTCTTGATTCCTGTGTCCCTCGATTTTATTTTCCTTAACATAGTTTAACCCCTTCCAGACTAGCCAAACATCTACAAGAAAACAGAAGGAAAGGTGGAGAAGAGATATGTATGTCCTTACAAGTTAAATCATACTTAGCATCATTAAGGGAGCATAGCTGACATGCTTTAATTTTGTCTGTTTGTGCATTTCACCATTCACTGCAGAAACCAAGCTCAAGCACATAGACCTCACTTCTTACGTTGTTGCATGCAACCGAAAGGTAACAAGCAAGATGTGTGCACAGGCCTGACATCTCCAAGCAGGAGTTATGTAAGTAATGTTAAAAAAAAAAAAAATAAATGAAAAATCTTTTTTGGTGAGGTCACCATAACATCTTCCAACTAGTTACTTAGAAGTGTAAGTCCTGAGGTTGCAGGGGTAAGGACCTGCCTCTATATGCTGACCAGCTTTGTAGACTATGATGTTTTACTTAAAATTCCTGTTGTACAGAACTCAAGGCAAAATAAATTTTCTGCTTCTACATATTGCTAAAAAGAAGGAAATGCAAAGCCTCCTCCCTCTTTCTTATGCAGAGTATGAGAACAGCCTGAGCCTGTCTTTTCCTGCCCTTGGAACCAGAGGATGGGCCATTTAATTTGCTAATAGCGATGTAGTTCAGAATGGCACTACCTGCTGGCAGCCTGCTGTGAGGAGGGGTGAAGGAAAGGAGAAGGGGCAAGTACCAAGATGCGTTTGCTTATTAACTCTCTGTACTGGAAAACAGGGAGCAGAATTCCCTTGTACTTACTGTTGGGGACCATCACATTCATCGTGCATGCACACATTTGCTGGTCCTTTCCTCCCCTAGCAAAGTCCTTTCATTCCACAGCAGGTCAGTGGAGAGGTGAGACTTTGCACAGGTGCCAGGTTAAGTTATTCTCTGTTCTCAGATATGCTGCTTGACATGGTTGCCTGGTTTTTAGAGGATATGCCCAAACTGTTTTGGGGATCTCTGCCAGATCTCCACCAGCATAGACTGGGTCCCCATTGCCACTCTGGTGAGACAGGACCTTGGCACAAGCTTTGGCTCGTGTTTTGGCTGCTTCTTGGAGGAGATGGCTTATTTTGTTCCACAATGGAGCTCCAGAGCCAGCTACCAGTTACGCAGAGGCCCTGGAGTTAAAACAGAGTAGGAATAAAGCTGATGGAGCTGTCACACCCTTTTTGGACTACCCCAGCTGCTTGGACCTGGCTGCTGTTACTACTTTACAACCTCTGGCAGAAGGATAAGGCAAAGTTGTTATTACTGGCAAATATGACATAATGGTTGTAAGGGAACTTTACTAATGTAGGAGGAAAAATGAAGATGGACGGCTGCACTAAAAATACAGTGGTCACAACATGACTGTTAATAACCTCAGTGAACGTGATCACATTTCCCCTACAACCTCCTCCAGTGTTCGAGCATCTAAATCTCTGCTCTCTTCCCCTGGTACCGGAGGCACAAGTTGCTGGGATCAACATCCCCCCTTGCTGAGAACTGCAGTGCCTGTCCAGCTGATTACAGATTGGATCCACCACTCAAGAAGCCAGGAACATTTGCTTCAGAATCATTAATTTGCTGCTGGAGTGAATGGTTTGCCCAGCTATTTAAAGTGTTGGGCTTGTTGACCTGTTGCTTTGACAGCAGTGTCCCTCCAGCTCTCCTGGAAAGGCACAAATGGAGGTAAACACATGCCTGCCTTCTTCCCGTTTGCCTCCTCTGTGTGGCTGAGGTTCCCACATCATTTCTAGTACTGAGTTCCCACATCTTTTTTAGTGCTGAGTTTTGGATCAAGGTCCCTAGTCTTCCTGCAGCTGTAACAACAGCAGCAATTTAGTGGTAAATTCTGTCAGAAGGGTTATGAAATTCATTGACAAATGTTCCTGTATAGTGTGTCAGATTTGAAGCATAACTGAATGGGAAAAATAGTCTTACTCTAAAAAGAGTTTTTAAAAAATGTACAATATGTTGCAGAACTATTTGATCTTTTTTTTGTTGCTCGTGGAATCAGCTTTGGTTATATTCACATTTCTTTTGTCACTGGTTTGTTGGCCTGGGTCTGGTGGTAGCTGATGGATCTGTTTTTATGACATTGCCAGGGAGCCCAGAGGTGTGAGGTAGGAGTTCTGGTACTGCAGACTAATAAAAAGGGGAAAAAAATGCATCCAAAAGGTGAATGTAGAGGCCTTATAAGAGCTTGAGAAATGCAATGGAGGTACTTTTTTTTTTTCCCCTTCCCCCTAAGTAACTCCTATTATTGTGGCCCTGGGATGACAAACAGTCCAAGCCACGTGATTGCATCCTTTCTCTTCTGCGATTAAGACTTTGGTGTTTTGCTGTATTTGTAACCAGGAATGTTTAATTATGAAAAAGCCTCAAAATAAAACCAAAACCCAAAACCAACACAAAACAACTTATTCTTTCATACGTGGAATCTGGCTGTGCTTGCCAGTAAAGTGGGAAGAAGGGATAGAGAGTATTTCTTTGTACAAAGGCAGAACAGTAGCTTTCCCAGTATGCTGGCAGGGTAGAAGGACCTACAGAAACTCTCAAGTTCCACAGCACATTTGAGAAACTATTTATTTTTGCCTATCCATTTTTAGAATTTTTTTTTTTAAGTGCTCAGATTTGGCTTAACTCTGATCCCGCTGACTTCAAAAAGAACAGAAGTAATCCACTACTGAGTTCTTCCGCAAACCTCACTCTTCATTCTCATGCAAGAAGGAAAACGCAGCCTGGGAGAGCAATGGGTCAAATAAAGAGGTTGAAATTGAGGATCTCTAGACTCCCAGTTTTTCATTTAGAAAGTACTCGGATGCAACAGTGAGTCAGAGGCATTACAACATCAGAGCCTGGTATCATGTACACATTATAGATGCCAGCTAATTCTCCGCCAGAGTAAACTGAGAATAGCTAAGATTTCTTATTTGGGAAAGAGAGATCAAGGACTTGGGAGCAGGTCGTATTTCACAGAATGGAAATATGCACTTCTGGGAGCAGGCTGTCTTTTTCTAACTGCAGGCAGCTCAATAAAAAAGCTGAAAAAGAACCAGGAGTGGCCAACCTGTGACTCCTGAAGCACGTGTAGCTCACAAGCTGCACAGGAGTTGTTTCCTAAGCTGAGCCTGCTTCTCATGAGCAGCAAGAGCAATGTTTTGGTGGATAACTGAGATGGCTCAGAGGTAGGAGGAAGGGACCCATCAGAGCGTACAGCAGCTGGTAGTCATTGGGTCTGTCAGCATCCTGGTCACTTCCTTCCTGGTGGAATAGCTGGAGATCTGCCAAGCATCTGCCATCTTGCAGTGTTCTTTCTCCCCTTGGCTTTTTGAGGTATGTGGTACATTCAGTGAGCTCTTCAACTAGGTGAAGAGTCAGTACCTCAGCTGGTCTTCAACTGTGGGATAGACAGAGAAACTTGTGGAAGTGCTTGGAAGAAGCTAAGTATAGGTGTTTCCCTATTCCATCATATACATTAGATAAATTGACCATAGCATGCTGCATCTCATCTCTGGTTGCTTACCTCTCAAAAAAGCATAATTCTAATGAATAAAGTTTGGAAGAGGTATTTGGAGTAATATGTAATGGCAGAGTCAAGCATAGTGTCTCACTCCACAATACACTGCAACATATTTTACATATAGAGTTACCCTGGGATGCTTTTACCAAGCCATGTGGTTGCTGTCAGTAAACTTGCCAAGTGAAACCCATGCAAATTTAGAAAGAAAAGAATCAAAATCTTCAGAAAGGCATTCTTCCAGGCCTCAGTTAAGTTACCTTGGCTTTCTGAATTTAAATGAACAGAGATTTTGGGGGGATAAAGTGGCTCACGCTGCAAATTATACAAGCTGATCCCATACATCGGAGAACAGAATTTGATCCAGTTCTCAGCGTGCCAGCTATACCTGGGGTCATTACTCATGACATCCCTTGGCTCAGCTGCTTCTAAGTGTTCCCTGCAGGTCTGGGGAGTCTTGATCTTCGCTGGTGTCACTGTTTCCATGTAGGAGATGCATCAGAAATGGTCCGAGATTCCGTTACAATCCACTAATCCACAAAGTCCTTTGGACTGAATTCCTATCACTGTACCTCCCTGCTTAACTTGTGAAGCCCCTGAAAGAGAAATCAGAAGCACTTTATCACTTCCTCCAGGAGGTGAATTCCCACCCCATGCCAGCAAGCTGCTACTGAATCCAGCACCTAGCTCCATGTACAATGGGTGCTCTTTATGGATGCCGTCCGAGTTGTCTTTCGATAGCTACGGCACTGCTTTGCGTACTGTGAATGCTTAAGCAAATATATTAACCCCAGATCTGTAACTTCACAAAGCCTCATTATAGTTTGTGTGTGCTTCACTGAAACCTTACTCTGTAGTACTTAACATCTGTGATTCAGGGTGTCAAAGTGTTAATCGGCTGGCATGATCAAGATTAAACAAGTAGATTATTTTGATATTCTTCAGTAATATATTAAAAGTGAAACATGATCCGTCAGCCCTTGAGGTTCAAGTCTCAGCACATGCAATTATACAAGGAGTTCCCTGTAAAAGTGATCTGGAGAGCTGAAAAAAGCGAGCCCTTCCCAGATGTAGTCTTAGCAGTGGTCCATAATACATGACATCAATGAGTTAAACTAAGGAAACCAGTGAAGGCCAACATCTCGGTTTTAAGTTTCAGATGAGGTTTTTGCTTATGCCCACCTCAGGAAATGAATATTGCATTCATAAATTGTTTTTCTTATCCAGGAGATGAACCTTAACATTTTCATTCAGCCCCAGAGTATTAGATTTCTTTAACACTTTGCCACATTAGAATATGTTTTCCATCTGACTCTGATGATGCAATATCTGAAGAAAAAGTTGGCTGAGTGGCATTCCATAACAAGCAATAAAAGTTTATGATGCACAGAGTATGATAATTGGCACAATATGAATTGAATGCTTCCTTATGGATAATATTTGATAAGATATAGCATGTGTAGCCATCATAACATTTCAATCAACCCACGATTGCTACTTTAAACTGTATTTATTTTATTGTCTCCATAATGGATTTTACAGTGCCAAAAACTTGGTCTGACTTCACTAGAAAGATGAAAAATCAGTGTGTTGTTTTCCCTGGTGCATTTATTTCCCACTGAAATCCTTTTCTCTTATTTTCTTCTCATTTTTTTCAACCCACCTCTTTGCCATAAGCTGTTGACATATGATTTGTTGAAAGTTGAAGCTAGTGGACACCAGTGTTTTATTTTTTTCCCCCATCGTGGCATTATTTTTGCATAGGGGCTTTTACAAGGTTAATTAAACCATAATGGGGAAATCATTCACGGACAATGTCCTTTCCCAGTTTCCAGATTTTATAAACCTCACACCTGTTTTTCTTAGGTTTTTGTGCTACATCAGCCTATAAATCCTCCTGTATTTCCCAGCGTAGTTTCTTATGAAATAAAACTTTTTTCCCTCCATTTGCTCAACTGTTTTCAATACTTGCAGTCAAGCCTGAAGTTGTCAATCAAGGAACAGCTTATCAGTCTGAGCTTTTCCTTTTCAAGCCTATACTCAGTGACTTTTGAGACCTGTCAACACCCAGTTGATTTTAGCCTTAACAATAAAGTCACACTCTATCTCCCACCTAGTAGCTTTAGATTAAATTCTGATGTCATATACGTCATATTTACATAGTTAAAACTCGTAACAAAGCAACCCACAGGCAATAGGATGTAATAACCATGCAACAGAGCCATTTCCTGTCCCCTTTTTTCTCTCACACTATGTTTCGTGTAGTTTATTGGATGTGAATGTTTTGAAAATGAAAATCGTCTGGGAGAAAACTGCTAGCCAGGCGTGAGGTTTAGAAGAATTCAACTAAAAGAATATATAGAGTTGTAAATGCTTGGCCACCTCTGGTATTGTAAAATAGAAACTCTTTCAATATTCCTTTCATTTCCACAAGAAGAATAGATGGGAGGCCACAATTATGTGCTCCAACAGTCGATTTTTAATATCTTTAATTCTGCTCATACTAAAGGAAAACAATTAACTTGGAGTCAGAAAGCTTTAAACACCAAAAGTTTTACAGTTTTCATTTTAAGGCACAAAGGACCTACTTCAAATACAATACAACGGGAACTTTAACCACAGGCTATGTTTAAAAGACAAATCCACCATGGTACTTTAAACAATCAATTAAGGCAAGTTTAACAATTTTTTTTCAGCCTCACAAAATAGCCCCATTAAAAGTAAGAAAATAAAAACTGCTGTGTGCTCCTCTCTCTCTCACACACACACATGCACACAGAGAGAGTACTCTTTAACCCCAAATATCAAAAAATTATGTTTTAGCTGAAGATACAGAAAAGAGTAAGACTTAATTGGTGAACTTTATGTAGAGAAGCATAATGACCTGCAAATGAGAACAACTGAAATGCTCCCATTGATTCGGGTACTGCTGGGACTCTGAATGAAAATAAACCATCACTTCAAACTGTTGAGGGTGATTCTTTTTTTTATCACTAGCATTAATTTATTTTAGAAGTTAAACATAATGCCCAAATAAAGAATGAAGGAAAAAGGCATCAGTTTCTGCTGGAAGGCCAAAGAGGACCCTTCTGATGGGAAGACCCTGCCACTCTTCCCTTCTACCCTGGCCATGCCCTTCTCTGTGATGTTCCAGCATGGAAATAAAGGGTCCTTTAGTGCTGAAGGGGGACACTCCAGGGGATCCTTCAACTGCTAAAAGCTTACAGGTTGGCTGGGCTTAAATGTGCGTGTCTGTCTGCATTGAGCAGGCCTTGCATTGTGGGTTGTGTGCAGTGGACTTGCCCAGATGTATGGCCAGGATCCAGTTCTTGCAAATCGTGCTGCTTCTGTTTCCCTTGCTGCTACTGTTGTTCCAGCAGCTTTCCTTGCTACAAGGGCCTGGCCAGCAGAGGTTAAATCAAACTGGCCTTGGGGCCAGACAGCTCTTCATGGACTTAGGAGAACAGTTTTATTTGTGCTGAGTTCTTCGGTTCTTGCTCAGTAAATAATGGTCTGTTTCAAAATGAACCATGTGTCAAAGCACTAGCTTTCTAGTTTGTCCTCAGGTTGCTTTATTCTTCGGCAATCAGCAACCTAAATTTCTCAGGAGTGACAACTTGTTGCTCAGCAGGCTCCATGGGGAAAAGGACCCTATGGGTGACCCTGTCTTAGACATCAAATGCGAGCTACTGGTGATGGGAACTACAAAAAAGGTGAATGCTGGGGGCTATAAAATGGAGCAGCATTTGTGAGACAACCTGTGGCTCACTTGGAGGGCTTCTTCTGAAGTACTGAGTCTGGTCTTTGATGCAGGCTTCAAAATGAGTGAAGGGAGGGGCTGAAAGGCAACGAGAACAAGCAGGGACCAAGGGAAAAAGGAGAGAGGATAAAGTTTGTATTGCTTAGTCTAGGAAACAGAAAAACTGAGGTGAGAAGTGGTAATAGGATTTGAATGTTCCGAATGATACCTGTTAAAGGGGAAGGACTTATTCTGACTCTTTTCACCTCCCTTTTGATGTGACAAACAGTAACCTGCTTAAATCAGAGCAAGAAAGAATGGGGTGAGGCATTAGGAAAACACTTTAGCCATAAGGATCCTTCAGAACTGGAAGGTGCTTCTGAGGGAGCCTGTGTAATTTCTACTGATGGTCTTTTGCAAGAACACATCTGTCTAAAACGGTTTTGGCACAGAAGATCCTCTCTTGAGTCAAGGAGATGGGTAATGACCTCCCATGGCTTCTGACACCCTTGTTATCTCTTAAGTCTATGCTTGGCCTCCATCCCTCTTCCTGACTAACTGCAAAACTGATACCTGTCCCTCCTCCTAAGCCATTCTGCTCAACCCTGCAGCCCCTACTAAGGCAAAGCTAATCGCCAGCAGTCAGTAGCACTCACTGGAAAAAGCTACCTCTATTCCCACAGCTCCTGCTGGTGTTTCCTGACAGGAGTTTACAACCACAGGGAACGAATGACCATCAGTAGTAGAGAAGCGAAGTCACCCAAGGTCAGGGTACTGGTCAACAACTCAGCAGTCATCTTGGGCCTCCTGCACCCATAGACTTGTGAATCCAGTGGATCATGTATGTCTGTCAGTCAACTGGCCTTCAGTATCAGGGTTTGGCTATCTCTACAGAAGGAAAAAATATATGGGTATAGTTAACATGTGTAACTCTAATGCATAACACATGTAGCCATGTATGTAGCCAGAAGGTGTTCATTGTGCTTGCTAGAGTGATGATTGCCTCAGCTTGCACCACATTTTTTGTGCCACCACTGCTTTTCCCCCATCAATTGCCTGTTTGGTCACAGAGCATGAGTGCTTTTTTCTTCCTGTGTAGTGTAACAACCGGTCTCATGCCAGCATCAAAACCACTGTGGACCTCCCTGTACCACAGGAGACTTCAGGATGTCATGCAGCCAATCTGACATTCAAAGTTGCTGAGCTCTTGCTGAGCTTTTGCACCATGAGCTGAAGTCAGCAGAACAACAGATGTTCAGCCACTTTGGAAATCAAACCAAGAGCCTTAGCTGGGGTAGGTCTGATGGCAGAAGGACCCTATTCTGTGTATGTGATGTACAGGCCAAACTGTAGACTCCCTGCTACTCAAATGGGCATACGATGTACAGTGAAATTGCGCTCTAAGTCTTCTGACTGCTTCGTTTTATAGCAGAGAGGTTCATATGAAGCCTTGCGAGAAAAAATATGAAGCCTACATAATGGAGAACTCAATTTACTGGACATAGACTGTGTAGGCCTGCAGTGGGCAAATTTCTAAGGGAGAGGAGGCAGATTTCGGTTTTCTTTCCTAGAGATTATGTGTGCTCATAGAAACACGAGATGCTGCTCATGAGAGTAGCATGATGCCCCTTAGCAGCATCTGTCTCTGGACTCCTCATGGTCTGAGATTAGTGAAGACAAGCTGCAGAAGCTGGTGTCCCTCACAGACATCCTTTGTATGATACTGTGGTTCCCATTGTCAGGCCTTGCACTGATCCTGCTGCATGTCATCCACAACACTCTGAGTGCCAACCGTGGCACCGGGGTGAAGGTTGTTGATAGCCTGGAGTAAGCTACCTACAGGATACCACCCTGTAGGTAGCTTTAAGAACTCAGTGGGAGAGCTTTTCAGCTGACCTGAAGTAGCACAAGTATATATGTGAGAAACAGCTACTGCCCTTCTTGGGCTTTGATCATTGTGTAAGGCAACACATCCCAACAGAAGAGCTAAGGAAGAGGCTATGTTAACACCTGTGTCTTTCAGTCCATAATGACAATAAGTCTCTTCTCAGCTTTACACACAGAATGATGCTGAGGGGTGATATCTCTGCTGCCTTCACAGCTCACAACAGCCTGGGTCTGCAAGGGCTTGTGTCCAGCAGCTGGGACACCAGCCACATCTCTGCAGCCCTCACTCTCAGCTCTCAAAGGTCTTTCAGAATGCCTTATCTTCTCATCAGCAGAGCTTTGTCACAACTTTTCAGCAAAAGCTTACCGCTTCTTGGCCTGGACGAGCTGGAGAAGTGGGCCCAGGTGAACTTCATGAGGTTCAACAAAGCCAAGTGCAAAGTCCTGCACCTGGGTCAGGACGATCCCCCATTATCCATACAGGTTAGGAGATGATATGATTGAAAGTAGCCCTGAGGAAAAGGACTTGGGAATACTTGTGGATGAGAAGCTGGACATGAGCCATCAATGTGCACCTGCAGCCCAGAAGGCCAACCGCATCCTGGGCTGCATCAGAAGTGTGGCCAGCAGAGCGAGAGAGTGGATTCTGTCCCTCTACTCTGCTCTGGTGAGACCTCACCTAGAGTACTGTGTCCAGCTTTGGAGCCCTCAACACGAGAAGGATGTGGACCTGTTGGAACATGTCCAGAGGAGGGCCACAAAAATGATCATACGTCTGGAGCACCTCTCCTATAAAGACAGGCTGAGAGTTGGGCTTGTTCAGCTTGGAGAAGAGTAAGGCTCCTGAGGGGACATTATAGTGGCCTTTGAATGACTGAAAGGTGCCTATAAGAAAGCTGGGGAAGAACTGTTCACAAGGGCATGTAGCAATAGGATGAGGGGTAATGGTTTCTAAACTAGAAGGTGGTAGATCACTGGAACAGGTTGCCCGGGGAGGTAGTGGAGGCCCCATCCCTGGAGATATTCAAGGGCAGGCTCAATGGGGCTCTGAGTGACCTGATCTAGTGAAGATGTCCCTGCTTACTGTAGAGAGGTTGGACTTGATGACCTTTAAAGGTCCCTTCCAACATAACGCATTCTACAATTCTATGGTTCTTCTTTACTTCCCTAACTTTTTTATTTAATTAATCAGAACATTTAGTCTTCTCATTTACCAAGATTTGCATTTGTCTAGGAAAGAGACACTTTCTTTTAATCTGTTGCTCGTTTGTACAATGGCTGAGACAGCATTGCTCTGAACCAGTACTGTTCTTTAAATAGTGACAGTAGTTGTGATGGTAAGAATAATAAACCCTTAAGGCATTAGACCTCAGGGAAACATGAATTGGGAGTCCCTTGCTTGCAGAAAATGCTGGGAAAAGGAAGTTAGAGGTGACTTGTTTGGTAAATTTATCCATACATTTTCTTCTGCAAGTGTTGCATCATACATTAGGCTTTCTGATTCCTTGGTGAATGAAGTAGTGGTATAATATGGAAAGAAGACATTGTACATGAGAAGTTTATGATGATTACAAAGGCAGAAGCCAGGGTGCAATGTGAGTTTCCTTCAACTAGTCTTCTCCCAGACAGTCTAATAGGGAGGAAATATGGGAGTAATAAAGTAAAACAGAGGAGTAACTGAATTAGTTGGAGGAATGAAGCAGCCTGACATTCAGCTTGCCCAGCTTGTCACTATTAGATATGCAAGTGATAAAATAATCAGGTGAAGAGAATGGCCTGAGATACTGCAAACTGTTACACAAGTCAACTCTGCGTGTCACATTAATGAATATTTATGAAAATTAATATGAAACAATGGAAAAGTTCAGTTGTTAAAATATGACCTGCCAAGTGCTTCTACCATTGTTTTCACTACAACCCATGAAACAAAGAACATTTGGAGTCCAGGCCTCTGCTTCATTTTCAGCTTGTCCCAAATTTGTGATTTGTTGTTGCAATTTTGTCAAGATGTGAGAAAACAGTGGCTGGTTCCACCACCAGCCTCTTCCTGAGGGCTCTGCAAGGACTTCACTACACAGCAACTGCCACACTGAAATGAACTATCTCTTCTTAAAACCCCACATTCTGTTCTCTTTTGTGTGGAGCTAAGGGCATTCTCCTGTACTTGGTTATGCAGGACAAATCCTGTTGGTTTCTTTTTTTTTCCATGGGAGCTGGGCCTGCAGGCCTGGGGCAGACACCCATGTTACGAAATGGCAGAGCAGATGGTAGCAAGCCAAAATCAGGGTTCAAGTGCTACATCTCTGCTGAAGATGATCAGACCTAATGACTTAATTCGTTACCATCAGGAGTATCATCACAGATCTAGAATTCACACACAAGGCTATCTGAGATTAATATGTTTTTTCTTGATACTTTGGTTGCAAGATATCTGTGGTCAGATCACAGTGAGGTAATGACTGGCAGATGCTGATTTTCCAGTGACCTGTAAGGATGCTTGCTCTTGATCTCAATTCAGCACTCCTGCTGGTATGTTTTCTTATCCTTTTTTAACTTGAAAGTCTTGGACTGGCTCCCACACATCCAGGCTTAGTTTTCTCAGGGTACATGTAGCAAATGCTGTCCACTTTCCATGAGAGCCCTTTTTCTAAATTACTTTCGAGTCTTGTTTTACTCCTTTTTTTGTTCACTTCCTTTCTCCCCTCCATAAATTAGCTTTCCCTGATAAACTGAGGGGTCTCAACCTTCCTTTCATCTTTCACTTGTTTCTGCACTTGTTCTGCTCTGCCACCCCTTATCTTTGGCTGTGGGGCTTCTCTTACCATTGCCGTGCCTTGTTCAGAGCCATGGGAGGCAATCTCTGAGCAGGACCAGTTCCTCCACACCAGCTCTTTTGCTGTCTTGCATCCCAACCCTCATCCTTTCCAGAGCAAAGGATGAAAAAACAAAGTAACAAATCATTTTCTTGACTTGAGGGCTTACGTATGGATCCTTCTTTGGTCCTGGCACCTTCTGTTCTCCTTTAATCTTATTCATAGCTCCTCCTTACTTTTCAGACGTGAAATAAAATACACAGCATATAATGCATCTTTCCCTTGCTTCCTGCTTTTGTCAACTTCCTTGCTCTCACAATTCGAAGTGCCAGTGCTCTCTTTTAACATCTGAATCTCATTTTTCTTGATTCCCTTGCTGGCTTCAGACTTTTGGGGTGTGTTGTCTCCTCTTTGCCCGTGTGATGTACCTCACAGACACGGATTGCCCCTCTGAACATAAACCATTAGTACAAATACGGAACAAACAACTGAGGTGAACGAATACCTGGGAAACAGTAATCATGTAGAGAAAACTGATCATTTGAGAAAAATAATACCACACACTTTTAGGAGCATTTGGCAAAAATGTGTTATTTTTTACATAGTTCTTCCTTCCAAAGACCACTGCAAAGGACAGCTGCAAAGAGAGTGGTTCTTTGGGGTTTTTTGTCTTGTTTTGCTTCCCTGGCTCAAATGGTAGATTCATCTGGTAACTTGAAAAAAAGTTCGTCTTGGCTTTAGACACATTCAGATATCCCCTACTGTTATATCCAGGGATAAACCCATAAAGCAAGCACAGCTCTGACACAGGTAGTGTCTGAACATAAATCAGGCCGTGCCCAACAGTCCCAACATCAGTTCTCCCTCATCTTGAGGTCCCATCAGCATCACCAACACAGGCAACGCATGGGGTCTAAACAAAACCAGAAGGCTTGGAGCCAGCTCTGGATATTTCAAGTACCTGTTCATATTGCCTTGTCCAAGCTCATTGTCCTTCATAATTGCCATCATATGTTACTGCGCGCAACGTGACTGAAAGAGTTTTATACCCATTCCGCATTTTGCTTATGCTGCATCACAGTCCATACAGTAGGAGTCTCTCACAACTTTATAAAAGTTAGGACCAAAGTGTCCATTAACAAGTACAATCAGTAGCCTGGAATAATTTTCACTAGCAATTATATTTGTGTCATGTGCTTTGCGAAGTAAAGTAGCTAAAATCAACTCTCTAGTTCTACTGATGCTAAATGCAGATCGTATTTGCCCTGCTGCAATTGTGTCTCTTCCTTTAATTGTACTTTGGTTAAAACAAAAGTAGACTATATAATATTTTAAAATAACATTTCTTGGTATTTTCCTTAAATGTGACAATAATATTAAATAAATATGGCAAAATAAATAATGCATTATTTAATTCTTTGAAAGCTTGACATGAAATTCAATCTATGTACATAATTTGTCTCAGATTGTTTCACACTTTACTGCCAACACAGCTTTCCTTTTTTTTTTCACGTGTTTGTCCATTTTGGTTTTAACACTCCCTAATCCCAAAATCGCCATGAGGAAAGTTTCACAATTCTGTGTACTCAAGGAAATTTGACAATGTTGTACTTCACCAAAGACATTTCTGGTTGGAAGCTAAAATGAAACAATTATGAATGGATGGCAGGACTAAGTTATAAAATGAAAGCCAGTGCTGCAAACTTCACAGCACCATTTAAAATCAGTATTTTTCATTCTCTAAGTCACATGATGACTATGGTTCCTTATTTCCTCAACAAATTCAGAATATCCATCAAACTACAAATATTTCCATTGACAGGGAGAATTGTCTCCAGGCTCTGTAATACATATCCATATTAAAAGTATTCTACAGGGTTTCCTAATTTTACACAGTATCACCAAGACAAAAGAAAACCATTGTCTGAAATCAAAGGACTTGCACTCAAACAGCATCAGTTGGAGAGAAATGGTTCAATCAGCTGGGGTATTGGGGATTTGGGGTGACATAAAAAAATTCATACTGCCTACAACCATGTTCATGGCTAATTATATCTAGAGTGCTCCACTAGACAGAGATTTTCATGGGTTAAACAATTCTGGGTCATCAGACAAATACATCAACCCAGATCTAAATCTGCCTCTCTTGGTTGCCACCTTCTACATTTCAGTAGAACTGTGTTTTCTTTCTGCATCAAACCATCAAAGGAGGCCAAACACAGTCAGGGAATCCATTAGAAACCTCAAAACCTTGGTCCAACCTGCTAAATATTTATTGAATTTGGAAAAAATGTGAGACAAATTTAGATTGAATTTAGGCTGATTTATTGTGTTTGGCAAAACATGGTTGTTTCGTATGATTATGACTCTCAAACCAGACAAAGCTAAGTGGTTTCATTTGAATGAAACTAAAGCTTAAATCAAAGCTGGAGAGACATTGCTGGAAAAAAGTTGTTGGGGGTTTTCTCCTTCCTCCCCCCCCCCCCCTTTTTTTTTTACAGGAACAAAAGTTATTTTGGTTTGGTTCTTTTTTTTCATCTTGAGCCAAACTCCATAAAATATTTTATCTGCGCCTTTAGTCCGCCTGCACATACACAACTGGAAAATCATGCTGATATTCAGGGCAAGCCTTCTCCTCATGTTATTTACCTATCTTCACCAGAATGCAAAAATTCCTCACAGTTTTCTCAAGACTGATTCCTTCACAACAAAGAGATTCTTCCAGAACAGAGGACTCCTTTTTTTTTGCCTAATATATGCAGAGACTCTCAACCAAAAAGAGAGAAACTCTCATGGTTTTATTGGAGAGGTTGAAACAAATTGCTATTCCAAATGTTCTGTTACAAGGAATAGGCAGGTGAAAGCAACAATAAGAAAAAGTAATAGGAAGATGCAAAAAAAGAGGCTGATTTTGCTTTTCTGGAATTCCTGAGCATTGAAGAATTTATAGTACTTCCTTATATCATCATCATTATTTTGAACCATCAAGTGGAATGCTGTTTTCCAGGCAGAAGTTTTGAAGAATGTAAGTTGCCGTTTTCTCATTGATTCATTGACACATTTATGTAGATTTATTTTTAACCTAGTGAAATAATTAATTTGAAAATATCTTCTTATCATGAAGCTAATTCATATATTAAAACAGATATTAAGCAACAAAATTCAAAGGACTTGAACAAGTAGCACTACCTTTTTTCCTCATATGTTTATACAAAATAATTTTCTTTAATGTTTATATCATAAAATTCACCAGAGCAAACACAATTTTTGTTTTGAATTGCAGATGTTTTCCTTGATAGATGAATTAATTTTTAATACAGTTGATGCTGGAGCAAATATAGCAGCTGTTGTACAGCAATTTTTCTTAAGACAGAATTTTTTAAAAAATTAATATTTTCATCACTGGAAGCTGAAGATGTTTTGGAATCATTGTGGTCACTTAAAACAGAATATGATGTACTTATGAGTTCATTTACAAAGATACCCTGGAAACTGAAAGTAGAATGAGGGCCTTTTGGGTGTCATTCAAGAAAATCCAAGGAAGATGTTTAAACCTGAGCAAAAGGCAAAAGGAGCTCACAGAGTACTTTAGCACAGGATATGAACAAAAGTGAGAAAGTAAGGTTTAAAAATTAATATTTTTTTTTTATAGATAATAAGACTATCTAGAAGTGTGATGGGCAATGCTTAGGAAAGAGGTGGTGAGAAACAACACACCATGGAGCTTCATCCTGGGATGGTTTATCCTTCTACCACCCTACAACCAAGGCATGCCCTTCATGGTGTTGGACACTTGCCTACAAGCTGGCTGTGCTGCCCGAGCCTTCATGTGCTCCTTTCCAAGGTGGATGGGGACACAAGCAAGGCACACCACCGGGGGAGGGATGATAAGCAGCTGCTCAGCACCAACAAATTAAAGACAGTGGTATGGTAGTAGGACCACATGATGGCCAACACAAAGAAAAAAAAAAAGCTTGCAAATTTTTAGTAGAGCAGATGCAACAACTGTCTCTGCTCTGTAGAGAGCTGCTGGCTAGCACCTAGCCCATCTGGGCATCACCCCCTTGCCCTCCCTGTTGCCTCATGTGATGCCATGCACTCAGTCTGAGTGACATTTCACAGCCTGGCCATTCACAGGGTCACCCCAAATTAAGTGTTTGCAGAATAACACAGCAGAGAGGTAAAGCAAGGAGATTTTACACACCACCACAAGCACATCTAAAATAACACCCACTCCCACTGTGGTGGGAGAAAAATGTTAGCTGTAATTAAGCTGCCAAAGTACAGCTCTTTCATTCATTAAAAACAATTCTTTGATTTAGCGCACAACACAAAACACCCACAGACCACAGGAAATCTCTGGGCTAATTCTCCTGCCCTTTCACCTCTCACACATTCAAGCTTTCTGCTTTCTTCCTCCTGTCCATCTGCTTTAATCATTAGCAAAAGCCTTGTGCAACAGCTCTAGCAAGTAAAGTCAGCTGTCATCAGAGCATATTTAAACTGTGACTGTTAGTTTCCACTAAATCAGCTCTATGCCCACAGGCCTCATTAAGCACAGAGAAGGGCAGTGGTGCAGGTCCCAAAAAAGCTCTAGGGGAACCAGCCTTTCCCAGACAAAATTGTGGTCCATGAAGTTCTCAGACCAGGTTTATCCTTTCCTGAATTTTCCAATAGCTTTGAAGTGGAAACACGATCGGCTCAGAAAAAGTTGCTGCATGATGGGCACACTGGGGGTAGGTCTGAGGATGGTGGGTTTCAACTGTAGGCATTTGAGTGCCAAAATATACTATCGTTAGGAGGGAAAAATGAGTGCAACCCTTGACAGCAGTCTAATAGGGTAAGTACAGAGACGACTGCAATACAAGACCTGTAGAGGGTTTGATTTTGCTTAGGAAATGAACTCCCCTATCATAACATGCTTGCCTTCCCACAGAGCAATGGCTAGAGGAAGAGAATGAAGGCAATGGCAGGGGAAGTTCTTGATGTCTGACCAGGAGAGGCTCACGGGCTGGGCAAAAGGGTTTGGAAAAGTCACGGGGCTTGTCCTTAAAAGCAGCAACAATATTCATAACAAAGCAGATAAAATGATGTCCTGTGTTGTGAAAATGTTTATACATTTCTGGAGAAGAACATATAAAATTCAGAGATGCAGTTGAAGCTACTGAGTTAGGCCAAAAAATCAATTTGCAACCAGTTATCATGGGTAAACTGTTGCCAATTGTTAACCTGAAGGGATACCATGGCACATCGGTTTTCATTGTCTTCAAAGAAGCTTCTGGTTTTTGGCTGTGCTCCTAAGTGTACACACACCACTTGCTTTGTACATGTACTATCCACTAGGATGTTAAATCAAGCACTAAGTATGTTCGTTTTAAATGTATGGTTAAGTGCACATCTTTGGACTAGATCCTCAACCAGCATGAATCTGTGTACTAGATTTAGAAGAAATACAGACAGTCACAGATAGGTTTGGGTTGGAAAGGAACCTTATACGTTATGTAGTCCAACCCGTCCTGGAATGAGCAGGGACATCTTCAGTTCAGTCCGGTTGCTCGGAGCCCTGCACAACATGACTTTGAATGTTTCCAGGGATGGAGCATCTACAACCTGTCTGGGCAACCTGTTCCAGTGTTTCACCACCCTCATTGTAAAAAAATTCTGTCTTCTATGTAATCTAAGTCTACCTTCTTTTAGTTTAAACCCATTACCCTTGTCCTGTTGCTACAGGGCTTACTAAAAAAATTTGTCTCCATCTTTCTTATAAACCCCGGTTAGGTACTGGAAGGCTGCAATAACATCTCCTTGAAGCCTTCTCTTCTCGAGGCTGAACAAGCTGAACTCTCTCAGCCTGTCTTTACAGGAGAGGTGCTCCAGCACTTTAATTATCTTCATGCCACTCCTCTGGACTCAATCCAACAGCTCCATGTCTTTCCTGTACTGAGGACACCAAAGCTGGATGCGGTACTCCAGGTGGGATCTCTTTGGAGCACAGCACAGGGGCAGAATCACATCTGCTGATCTTCTGGCCATGCTTCTTTTGATACAGACCAGGTTACAGTTGGGTTTCTGGGCTGCAAGCACACACTGCTGGCTCATGGTGAGCTCTTCATCCACCCCCAAGTCCTTCTCCACAAGGCTGCTCTCAACCCCTCCACCCCCCAGTCTCTGTGGATAAACAGGGAACTGCCACAGCACATGTGCAGGACCTTGCACTTAGCCTTGTTGAACCTCATGAAATTCACAAGAGACGAGTTTTGGAGCTTGTCTAAGTCCCTCTGGATGGCATCCTGTCCCTCAGGTATGTCTTCTGCACCACTTAGCTTATACAGCACCTGCCATTTAAGAGAAGAATTTTTAGGTTGCATGTCCTCGGTTCGGAAAACTGGCAGCAGAAATGTTACATTACAGAGCAACCCACAGGATTGTAAAAGGCATGGCAAAGATGAATAAGAAATCATTATTTACTGCTATACACTGTCTTTGGACCTACCCTTTGTCCTGTACAAATATTCAGATGATTCAAATGCCTGTACAGAAGTAGTTTTTTAAACTGCATGCAGTTTTAATCAGACAGACTTAGAGGAGGTAGGTCTATCTCAGGTCATTAATCATAGTGAATATCAGTGTAAGGCATCACTAAGCCACTGATTTCTAGAGGCTGGGAAGAGGAGCGCAGGTCTACATGCCTTGCATTAATATTCTGTCACTTCATACCTGCTGCCGACCACCATTAGAAACAAGAGACTAGGTAAGAGTGATCTTCCACTTTTCACAATGACAAGAACATGTTTATATTTTCCAGAGAGCTTAACAACCCATAGGGGGACATCTTGCCAGGTACTGAATTCAAACATTAAAGTTACAGACTGAAACGCCACAAAGCAAATAAATGAATAAGCAGTGAAAACTCATGTTCCCATTGCAGGATTGCCAAATTATCACCTGGTATCTTGAAAAGTGTTTTTAATCTCCAGCATACTTTACTTATTAGCTGGTGGAAGGGTGGCAGGTCTATAGAGGAAATTACCCCGAGCTTCAGAAAATAAGGTATGTTCCCCTTAGGGCAGCAACAGATTCAGGTTACCCTGACTGTACACTCTGTAAATGGATATATTTAATGAAATAAGTTTGAATGTTTCAACAGAGCTGAATCACCGGTATTAATAGAAACGTAATTAAAGTTATATCAGCACCTCTGTTCTGAAATTGCATCTTAGCGCTTCAGTTTCAAAAGTGTACTTTGGACACAAGTTTCATCAAGCAAAAAAACAAAAATAAAAAAGTCAGTGTTGGGGATGATCCTAGAGAGGCAGCTGTCAAAGGGTGCAGCTATTCTCAGAGCTGACTTTGGGCTCCAGGCTCCTGCTCTCCAGAGGAGCCTGGAGCTCTTGGTGGTTAGAAAGCGAGGGAGAGCCTTGGACCAGCCTCCCAGCTAAGGCACCCTTCCACATGTCTGCTGAAATGAATCTGGCTGTTTTCCGCCTTCTTACACCTCTGTAAATGGCCACATTTTAAAATACACACATACACAGCACACACGAGAACATTTCACATTTGGTTTCTGCAATGTAATGGTTTTGCTTGCTTTGTTATGGTTTCTTGCACCAGATGTAGGAATGCTGAGACATATGGAAAAGCAAATCAGCTACAGCAAGAGTGAGCTACCAGTCGTTGTTGCAGGTTCCTTGGAGATAGGTGAACAAGATTTAAGATGTCAAACAACTGCCAGAATGATTTAGAGAATCACTAGTGTTTCCTCCTTCCTTATCAACTCCCTCAGCCCAAAAACAGTGTAATGCTATAATGACAGTAATTAAAGATCCTGTTGAGAATGTTGCAAGATCATAGCAACTAAAAGGAAGTTAAGCGTCTCTGCACCAAACACATAGCGAAGTTAAACTGACGTTTTAGGAGCAGTCTAGACTTAGAGATGATACACGGGACAAATATCACAGGACAAAGTTTCCAAATCTCTCCATACTACAGGAAAACATGGACATAGGATGAAAAGTCTAGAGAGGATCTGCTTACTCCTGGTTTACAGCCTAGCACAGTGCCCTCCACCCCAGCCTTACTAAATGTCATCAGTTCCTCACCCCTGTTCATTTGGAAGCCTCAGTGGAGACAACATGGACACGTTTTAACAAGCTTTAATCTCACGAACCTGTGGACCTGTGGTTAGGGACCAGCATAGGCACAGTAATGGCTGCAGACCACTGCGTGGGGTGCACAAAACTCCCACAGATCTGACATCTGAACTGCTCAGCTGCTGCCCTCCTTCAGGTGAAGATGCATGGGGCAATAATGCCTCTCGCTGAGACAGCTGGCCTCTTCCTCTGTGCAGCATCAGCACTGAGTCATACTACTGAGAAGCTTGGAAGAGGCACGACATGAGCAAGTGGCCGTGTCAGTGCAGAGAGCAAGGTGGCTGACTGCCCGCGGGTTGGCCGGCCTCTCAGCTGGGTTTCACAGCCCCGGCTGCTGGCCTCTTCCCAGCACCTCAGCCACCTTGTTTAAAACCAGCTTAAGTATAGTGGCCGTAACCGCACCGCACTTCCAGCTGCACTTGCCATCCCAACCACAGTGCAGTCAGGCTTGGCTCTGGAGATAAACCATTGCCTGCGTGGTCACACTGGGAAAACTCCAGTTTTCAAAAGTGTTGACTCAACCCTGCAAGCAGGCATTGGGATCACTTACAGAAACATACAGAATACTTTCTTTCAGCGCTCAATGGTCTGTTGGTGTGTTTACCAAGCGGAGGGGGTTGTAGTGTGCAATTTTGCCAAGGCAAAAAGGTATTCCAAGAAGAGCAGCAGCAGCTGCTGCGAGCAGGCTCTGGGAATTAAATAATGGCATCTTATAAAACTTCACAAATTGAGCCAATAAGTGTGCAATAAGTCAGTTTTGAAATTACTGTCTTATATCAAGTTTCTCTAATAAAAGTCAAATTTGTGCTTAGAAAAGCTTAAAACCCATATGTAGGAAAACTTTATAACTCTAATGGGAGCCATGATAAAGCAGCATGTTAGTAAATACATGTGTAAGCAGCACAGTACAAAGAGAAAAGTAGCAATATGTTAATTATCTCCCTCCTGTATTATTTTTGGTTGTCACTGTGGATGCAACTGCAGTGAAACACATGCACGTTCCCAACAGCTGCTCTGTTCCACAAGGAATAAAACGGCAGGACAACCAGCAATGTGAAAGAGAGAAAACAGACACTTTTCTTCTATAAAAATTAATTACATGTCCATCCAGAGATAGAAATAACCTTCTTATGTCCTCGGTGACTGATTCAGAGGCAACTATTTTAAAGGGAATATATGGGTTGGAAAAGAAAGCTGGCTGATGCTGAAGAACTAGTCTGTAGGGACAGAGTCCTTACTAACAGCCACAGGTTCTCACTTAGCTTGGAAGTGTTGCAAACTGCTATGCTAGCATGGAAAGAGAGGTAGCCTCCTGCATCCAAAAGGCTGTATAGCCTCTGGCAGGGTCAACCACCAAGCATGGAGCCAGCCTGGAGTCCAGTTCTCCACTAGATAAAAGGTGAGCAAGGCTGTTGTTGCTTTGCCATTGTGAGACTTGGACACCATGAAGACACCCTTGGACATCCCATCAGTGGAGCACTTCCAGCTGTGCTGTGCAGAGCACTGCCAAGTAATGGCAACTCAACCAGCAGCTAACTGCATTCGCCAAATGGGCACACTTTCCACCACCCTACGTAAAAGTGGGCAAACTCTTTTTGCCTGCGTTTTCCCTAGCTGCAGTATAAAGCAGCACCACTCTGTCCTGCCCAAATGAGGTAACCAGTGCTTGGCTGGCTGAGATAACAAAGGCTGCTTTGAAACGAGCCAGGCATGATGTTCAAGAACAGATACTGGATGTCTCATTTGAGCTTTTTGTGAAAAAAAAAACCAACCAAAAACCAGACACCTAATAGAGCACCTCAATAAAGAATTCTGTAGGCCTTTTTCCACTGAAAAACCATATCTTTTAATAGAAAAGGTGGAAAGACAAAGGACCGAAAAGCTTGACAGGGCAGTTTCACATGCTGAGTTACTCTAGTAAATCATGGGATAAAAAACAAACATTACACGTGCAGTCATCCCTGCATCCTCTGAACCTCAGCAATCTACCACACCACAGAGTCACCACCTCACCTAGAAGGCATGAACCCTAATGGGGCAAATAGAAATATTTCCAGAGTTACAGAAAACTAGTTTGACCAATCTGCAAAGGTGTGGATAACTAAACTGGAGATGTTGCACACAAAGGGTGACAGAGTACCTAACTCCAAAAGCCCATTCAAGGCTACAAGTCTCAATGAGACCAGAGTTAATAATCCAAGTCCCACAGTAGGATGGGTCTTTAAGATACATCTCTCCAACATTTCTTAGTTTACATGACTCTAGTTCTGTCTATTGCACTGTGTGGGTTTCCATTCTTAGACACCTGACCCATGCACTGTGCTGTGTAAATACCAGTCCTAATATCTTTATTAGATAATGTCTAAAACTTGGGAATTACAAAGCCTACTTCTTATTTTTATAAAGATATACTTGGGCTTAATATAGTAGACCAGATCACCTGTGGTGTAATTTCTTTTTTTATCATTTTGAGTTATTAGACAAGGCAACTTCAAAGATTTCCTTTGCCTTTGAGAAAAAAAAAAAAAAAAAGAAGCTTCTATAACCTTTTCTTATCACCAGGTCTCCTTGAGGCCTCCTACTGTTCTTCAGATTGCTGCACGCTGTGCTTTTAGAAATAGACACATTATATCCTCTTCCTGCTATATAGTGACTAAAACTTTACTAACAAACTTTTCAGATAGCAATGTGTAAGCAATGCACCAGGTCATCCCATCATAAGAGGATCACAAAATTTCCTGTGCCACATTGAAGGTGTGAGCGGAGTAACTCCCCAGAAAAAAGCCAGAAAAATTGCTTTACCCGTGGTATTTCACAAAACTCAGGTCATCACAGGAGTAGGCAAGTATGTAAATCTCTTTCCTCAGCATGGTAACTGTTGTGTATGGCTAGTTGTCTGGACAAGAGTCGTGTATATGGCAGCAGTTTGTTTGCCTGAGCTCTTCCTTTTCCATTTGGCTTTCCACGTACACAGAGAGGACGGGTGTGTTGGTGAGGACAGGTCAGGAATGCACAGCCTGCTTGTCAGTCAGGTGCTGACAGTTGTCCTTTCTTGTAATAGGTTATTCCATGGACACAGATGGTCCCTGTTGCTGCCAGGGCCTCCAAAGTGAAGGCAGGCAGGCATCCATGGTCTTTCCTATCACACCACTTTGCCAGTCCTTTGGAAAATCTGAGTTCAGGCCCTGGCTTGTTATGCAAACAAGCATCAACACCTTGAATTTGATTCATAATTGAGGGGAAAAACAGTTTTCTCGCACATCCTTAAGAGGGAAGAGCTGCCTAGAGCATCATGGTTGAGACTTTGGGCAGGCTAATTCCACATAAATCCCTGTGCTTAAGGTTTCCTGGCAGGCTTTAGACCTTCAGGCATGCCTATGTGACACAAAGCACTAAAAAAGAACTTTTGGAGGGAAGAGGACTGATTGAGCCTAGGCCTGTGGGTTTTCACTCCAAGAGGTGTCTTTTTTCCTCGTGTTTCATCCTACAACATGACCGGAACAGGCAGGAAGTGTGTTGGCTGAGAGCAAATTACACAACAACCTGCCGCAAATATCCTGAGCTGAAACACCTGACTCTCAATGGGGCTTTCAATTCTGGCCCTCTGGATCCAGCTGCTGGTCTTCAATTTTGGCTGCAACACAGGAACAGAAAGCTGCAGCCTCTGTTGTGTACAATGAGAGGAATAATAAAAGATAATTTTGTCAGCTTTTGTGAGAAGGGCCAAGGTAAATAAACAGACTCCCAAAATCCAGTACCTGAAACAGCAACTCTTGTCTGCGCCTTTACAGAATTTTGTCTCTGACCTTGCAGATTTTTAGCTTATCCTCTTAATTTTTATTTTTTTTTTACGTGTATGAATGTATAGGTTGAAGTGGAAGAAGGTTCTGGAGTAAATAGTACCATTTACTTTCACATAATTCATGTGAAATTCATTACTCAAATGATAAAACTGTAGTAGAATTTAAGTTGCATTCTCTTAAGTAAATGCATGGTGTTTTCAAATATATCTCTATTTTTCCCTGAAAAAAATTCCAATCTATCCATAGCTTTTGAAGCACTTTACCTTTGAGATAGAAGATAATGCTCCACAAATGTGTAACCAATAGTTTTGGCCATTCTTGTTTCCTAGAATGTCACAACATGCTCTGCTCCTAAATTGGAAAATATCACAGAATCACAGAATTGTAGGGGTTGGAAGTGACCTCGAGAAAATATCTCTGTCTCTGTATTTCATGATATTCTGGGGAATATGAAGTGAGCTCTTTTATGGACTGGGACAGGGGGGCATTGGAACAGCATGTGCAGGAAGTCACACTGCGACCATTGGGGATACAGTGAGATGCAAAAACCTCACATTTCTACTTACAGTGCTATCTGGGAAGCAATTTCCCGATAATGTAAGAAGATATATGGATAGTCTGACCTGTTTTTTTGTAGAGAGTCACTGCAGCTGAGTATTTCCTGTACTGACCTGGATCCAATATCATAGAACCTAATAAATCAGTTAATATTTCAGGTAACTAAAATATTAAAAGATGCCGTAAAGATTTAAAATTTTTCCACACATCATACTCCATCTTAACAAACAAAAGTAATGTGAAACATGTAAAAATCCCCCTTCTTTATTAATTTTTTCATTCTTTTTTCATTTATTTGAAAGCTATCCAACTAAGCTAGGGGAAGCCAGGACCTTAGAAAGTGCTTTTCTTTTTACCAGAGTGTTCAGAGACAATGTGTGTGGCACATTTAAGTGATACATAATCCCCAGTTCTTCCCCTCAGTCTCAAAGGAATAAAGACAGACTGTCTTGTTGTGGTAAGAACTATTCCCTAGAAGAGAGATTTCATCTATTCGGTCCATCTAATTCTGTTCACAGAATCACAGAAAGGTAGGGGTTAGAAGGGACCTCTGGAGATCATTGAGTCCAACCCCCCTGCTAAAGCAGGATCACCTAGAGCAGGTTGCATGTTAAACATCCTGTTTAATTCTGGTCTATCCCCAAATACAGGATTTTCTTCTGTGATTCGACTTAAGAATCCAAATCTTTGTTTGTATCACAGAGGTCCATGGTGATCCATCACTTCTCCTACATATGGAGACTCCCCAGGAAGAAATATACTTGGAATAGACCCAACTCCTTTTGTTTTGTTGAACTCTGCTGACAAGGATGTAACTATCTAACTGCACAGGCATCGGTTGTTATCTGAGGAGAATATTTCCATTAAAATGTAAAAAACAGAATGAAAAAAAAAAAAAAAGGCTTCCTATCTTCCTGTTATTTTCCTAAAACAAAAGGGTCCTGACTTCATAAAGCCAAGGCTTTTGCATTAATCAGAGAATCTGCTGGTCTCTGCTAGCCACTACATTTCTTGGAAGTTAAAAGGAATTGAAACAGTTAATTCAACATGAACTCTTAGAAAGAGCCTAGTAGCCAAAAAGGGTTGGCTGAAGGCATTTTCCTGTACGCGGGGTTTTAGTTAATTTTGTGTACAACAACTAGGATGACACGCTATTATGGAAAAGGTCATAATTCATTCCAGTCCATTTGCAAGCCAGGAATTCTAGGATTTGTATAAGCCTTTTACAAAACGGCCGATTTCACGTAGAGCGTGCAAACACTCAGAGCTGCAACTGTCAGGAGACAAAATTCACCAGCAGCCAAATGGAATTAAAAACATTTCAGCCGCTGTCTTCCATACCAGATAAGCACTAGACAAAATTTTACAAAAAATCGGTTGTGAAGCCAAGATAATGTTTTGTCATAGGTACGAATTCAACACAAATCCCATAAAACTCAGGGTTTTGTATTATTCAGGATCCTCAGTTGCAGGCTGCTATGCTTTTCAAGTTATCCTGCCTCTCCCAACCCTGCAGAGAAACATGCAAACTACAAGTCCTTAGTGTAGCCACAGCTAATAGCTACTGATTTTAGTTGTTTTTTTCCTATTTGCAAGTGTTCTATGAACAGGCTGTAATTTGGCTGCTTATTTCTTTAGTGTCACTCCCAGGTTACAGGCTGGACACACAGTATTCACTGTGAGTATCAAGCTAAATCCATCTAAGATTTGCGCTAAGATTTCAGGTCATCACTGATAAAGCAGTAGACAAAGACCTAACTTTGTGTGTTTCCTTGCTGGAATTTGACTACATAATGTCATTGTGTTTATATATATACCTAGTGCTAGAAGTTAGGTAGATAAGCTTGCAGCGGGATCAGGGACTTGCCATTAGGAGGAACACCAAAATGCTCCTCAGCGTTCTTTCTACTTTAGAATAAAGAATAAAGGTGGGGTGGTGTTATTCCATTTAGCTGCTTGACTCTGCTTTTTTTGCATAAATGTGGACAGCATCAGGTTTATGAACACATTTTGCTTTTAACAAGTTGGTCAGAGATTGAGAAATGTTAAAAAACACAACAAACCCCAACTGTTCGCAGTGACATTTTATAACAAGTATGTTTATTTTTCCTAATTAAAATAAGATAGTTCATTCCAAAATATCCTTCCAATTTGTTTAAAAAAAAAAAAGTCCTCGGGCCTGTAGGTATCCCTAATGTTTTAGAATTTTACCTGCGCCAACCCACCAAAAATCTCTGAATATTTTAGATTTGGGTTAATTTGATTGCACCCATCACCACCCCCAAACTGCAAATAAATCAAAACACAAACCAGCCACAAACTTCAATCTGAAATTACTCCGAAGTTCAGTCCCACTAAACTCTGCAATCCTAAAGCTGTGGCAGGGCAGAAGCTGCCCAGGGGCTGGTGGTGGTACTTTCCTGTGGGGACACAGCCCCCTCAGCTGGCTGGAGAGTATGGCCGGAGGCAGGAATCCCTTCAGACACCCCATATTAATCCGCTGCTGAGCTCAAAATCAGAGCCCAAAGACTCCCCAAGGGCAGAATCGCCATTTCATAGCAAGCTTTCTCGGTATACTCTAAATTTGTCCAAGCCGAGCAGCTGCAATCCTACATTAGTCATTTGGCAGGCAGATTGATCCTGCAATTTGTTGAGTACACATAGTAGTCATAGAATCACAGAACAGAATCACAGAATCGTTTTGGTTGGAAAAGGCCTGTAAGATCATCGAGTCCGACAGTTAAGCCAGCACTGCCAAGTCCACCACTAAACCGTGTCCCTAAGCGCCACATCTAAACGTCTTTTAAATACCTCCAGGGATGGTGACTCAACCACTTCCCTGGGCAGCCTGTTCCAGTGCTTGATAACCTTTTTCGGTGAAGAAGTTTTTCCAATCTAAACTTCCTCTGGTGCAACTTGAGACCATTTCTCATGTTTCCGTGATGGTGATTGTATCATATGCAAGCCCTTTAATGTAGTCCGCTAAACAAACCTTGACTCAGTCCTCAGATTTAGTGGGAACACTGCAAGAATTAAGAGGGGTTTGTTTTCAAGTGTCCCATCCTGGCCAGTACATGGGGATTTTGCCATTGAATTCCATCAGGGGGGAAGCGGGGGGAAGAAGGTGTAACTCTGGGATCAGGTCGACTCTGTAACAGCATGGAGAAAAAAAAAGCACCTTTAGGTGTTATGTGTGGTTAACCTGGCATTGTTGTTCTGCCATAAAAAAGTGTTCCACATGCCAAAATCTGCATTTTCACTTTGTAACGTCACAGTTACAGTCTTGTAAACATCTGCTTGGATCCACTATGGAAGTAGGGGTAAAACTGAAATTACTTGAGCTAAAGCATGTTTGTAAAGGCTTAAAATACCTTTTTCTCCTAACTGCACAACACACATCCTCCTGGTTAATCCTGTGAATCCAGGGAACAAAAAGCCACTTCACACAGTCTGGCTCATTTGGATAATGAAATATCCAGAGGAATTAGGTCTGGGGAAATGTTCTGGTTTGCAGTTGTTTGAAGGCAGGATAAGTTAATAGTGTCACTGGTGAAGATAATCCAAGGAATTTAAGAGATAAACAGGGGCAGAAATATCCCTGGTTTAATGGATAGCTGATGTTACACCTGGTTTGTTGGGGTATTTTAAAAAGTCTGCACTTATAAAAACTGTCAACAGCAATGAATACAGTGGACTTGAGCCTCCTTATATGCACCAGACAACCCTATTCTTACCCAACTATGATATATTCTTTGACTTGCAGCTACTTTTCCAATATATGTTGCCACACATCAGTGCTGACCTACCTCAATTTCAGTGCATGTGGCTATTGCCGTTCCCCGAGCACTGATAGCTGGCTGAAGGCTCTTCTGTGGAGCAGAAGAAAAGGTCACTACTGAAATAGCTTTCCAACTACAGGCCCTGTCTGCAGGGGCAGATGCATCTTTTCACACACACCCCACATCCCCCTCAAGTCAGGGGGCTCCTGGAGGAGAAGACAGCTCTACCTGTATGGAGAAACAAAGCGCAGATACAGCCTTGATAGGAGAGATAGGTCAAGAGAAAGGGAAATAGAAGTACCCTGGAATAAGCCTTGCTTGTTATAAGGGTCTGGAAGCTAGTTTGGGTAATTTTTTTTTCATCTGATCTGTAAATACCTATTTGAAAAGAAGACACACAAACCACTTAGGAAAAGTATTTTAAGGAAGTGGTTAAAAGAAAAGAATATGAAGGGAGAGACAACCAGTCACTCCAGCCAAAGGAGACCATATTTATCAAAATTGTTTTAATAGCAGAAAAAACCCACATAATTATGTTGGTCAAGCACTTTCTTCCTGCTGAACATGGCAAAAATACTAATCGAACAACTACCTTACAAAAAAATTTAAATCTGGCTATTATTTAGTCAGCTGTAGTTACAGTCTAATTTATGTCCATTTTCCTCCTCATTGTTATGAGAGTATCCCTCAGGAGCTAACAGTGTGAGATAGTGCAAAAGTGCTTTTATTTTTATTTTATTTTATTGCCTACACCCAAATGTTTGATAATTGTTCTAGGTTTTCTTGACATAACAACAGGACACACAAAGTGAGAATTTTAACAGAAAATCTTATTTAAGAAACAAAAACCCCCTTGTTTCCACCAACTTCCAACCTTTTTGGCTCCAGCAAATAACTGAATAGAAAAATGCCCCCTAGAAAGAAGTACTTGTGACCTAGTCAGCTGATTAACTGGCTTTAATGAGATGAAAAATCACCTAGAATCCAGCTGTCTACAGTAATTCATAGAATCATAGGATGTGTAAGGTTGGAACGGACCTTTAGAGGTCATCTATTCCAACCCCCCTGCAGTAAGCAGGGACATCTTCACTGGGTCAGGTTGCTCAGAGCTTCATCAAGCCTGACCTTGAATATCTCCAGGGATGGGGCGTCTACTTCCTCTCTGGGCAACCTGTGCCAGTGATCTACCACTTTCTAGTTTAGAAACCACTACCCCTCATCCTATTGCTACATGACCTCATGAACAGTTCTTCCCCAGCTTGCTTATAGGCAACTTTCAGGTACTGCAAGCCTTCAAGGTTCTTCAAGGTCACCAAGGTGAAGATACTTCCAAGTCATCAAACTAGCCCAGTAGCCATATGGCGGGCTCTGAGATCCCCATCACAAAGCATCCCTACAACCTTCCCTTTGCACATACACCCAAGGCACACACGTAGTTATTAAAACACTGAGGAAAGCAATCACAGTATGAAACAAAAAATGCAGCAAAGAGAGCAGGTGTTTGGGGAAACTGGAGTATTTCCTCCCTTTATTCTTTTGCATTTTTCCTTTTGCTTTTATCCTCCCACTTCTCCTGGAGGCAGCCCTCTCTGTGCTCAACCCATAGCCATGCTGACCTTCTGCTGCAGCCCTGTACACCCCCGTACACCCCAGTACCTCCCCACATATCCTGTGGCAACCAGCAGTGCCAGCAAATACTAAGTGGCTGGCCGTGGAGTGCCCACCCAAAAGGAGAGGGAACGATTGAAATATTCCCTCTGGGCTTTCCCTTAAGCATTGCCATCAGGAAACTTGCTGCTGACAAAGGCACGGTGCCGGCTCCGGGAATCAAACACCGTCCCGAAGAGCAGGGGCTCTCTCTGTAGCCCAAACACAACTTATTGTAATCCCTTGCTGCCTCCTGTGCTTATACAGTACAGACCTTCTTGGGTTACAAGACACTTTGAAGATCTCACCTTCTCCCATTACTTGTCTTTTACATAAAATGTCCACAGATGTGAGCCTGCTAGTGTGTCAGAGGACTGTGGTTAATAATTTATAAACCAATACTTCCTATTGGGCATATTGTTTAACGGAGGGGTGTACAGCAGAGGGGATGGGCTGCCTTGCTGCAGGAGCACCCTCTGCTGATTTCCACACCAGGTGGCAGGCCTGAGGTGGGGTGATGGCCACCCTGGGGGACTGCTGGGGACCAGCCCTCAGCTGCAGAGATGCTGCGTCTTGGCTTTTCTAAGGTGGTGGTGACTGTTAGCCCCTCGCACTGCAGCAAACTGCAAAGCTCAGTGTCCCAGAAAAGCACGAGTGAACGGGACTCAAGGGGAAATACCCTGGTGTGTAATTCCCAGGAATCCCATGCAACACACCCCCCGGTGTGCAACACGTCGCTTGCAGAAAGCCAGCACTCGTGTGCATGCTCCAGCAATCACACCGAAATGTCTCCTCCTGAGCCAAAGCCACAAGGAAATGGTCTAGACAGCTACACCTGAAAATAGGCCGTTGTGTGTGACGGTGTTTGCCCGGTATTCGTAATTCACCCCAGGTCTAAATGGAGCACTGGAGAGGATGTGGGCAGATATATCTGCTGCATAAAAGATCAAGGATTAAGGAATCAAGGAATGGTTTGGGTTGGAAGGTACCTGAAAGGTCATCTAGTTCCAACCCCCTTGCCATGGGCGGGGACACCCTCCACTAGACCAGGCTGCCCCAAGCCCTATCCAACCTGGCCTTGAACACTGCCAGGGAGGGGGCAGCCACAGCTTCTCTGGGCAGCCTGTGCCAGGGTCTCACCACCCTCACAGGGAAGAATTTTTTCCTTATATCGAATCCAAATCTACATTCTTTCAGTTTAGAGCCATTAGAGGTAATTGTCTGCAGGTGGAACTGATGCTCTGGACCAGCAATCACAGCCTTGGAAGAAGGGTCCTCCATAGGACCGTGCACTGGGTGGATCTTCTTCAACTTCCTTCCTGTCTGTGACAGCTCTGGAGCTGGAAATGCCCGTAACAATGGTGAGAACAGTTGAATAGCATCTTCCTGCAGCGACGTGTGGACCAGATCATCCTAAATAAACAATCTGGCATAGCTAGAAATGGCTGCTCAATAAAGAACCATTGTGTAGCTCAAGAGCACTGGAGGCAAGTGCTTGTCCTTCCTATGCTTACCACATCTATCTCTATGAACAGTAAGTCTGTTGAATATTTCACTTTCAGAAATACTTTTAAATGTTTCTAAACATTTTTAAGTATTTGCTAATTGGTGAGCTAATGGTTATCCACATCATCAGAGAACCTTGAGAGATTTAAAAATTATTATTAATTTCAGATTCCCAAAATGCAGTAGGTGCCATAAATGTTACATTAAAGCTTTCCAGAGCACTGTGCAATCTCAGTTTGCTTTCAATTTTGCTGTCTTAGGCCATTTCTTTCACTGGAAAAGTGATTACAAAACTGAAATGTTCATGGGTCTCTAGGCATACCTTTACTGACCTGAGGAAGAGTTTGTCTGCTGAAAGCTTGTCTGCTTTTTCAGACTGATGTAATAAAAGGTATTGCCTCCCCCTACAAACCTTGCCTCACTGACTGATCAAAATGTTGCAAATGTTATTTCCAGCAGTGCTTTATTATTCAGATTAGGAAGATAGAAACAAAACTGACAACCTCTTGTATGGATCTTTCAGTTGTTTATCTCCAGCCTGTGGCACCTGCAGGTTAAAAACATGGATGGATGTTGGAAGCTCTGTGCTGGATGCCCTTCACCATGAGATGGAGGTGGTTCATATCCTTCTACCTGCCTCAGCTATGTTTATCTGGAACAATATTCTGACTCAGACAGCTTTTGGATTTTACTTCCAATACTGGTAGAGCCAGTGCATCAATAAAACACGTACCATGTCTCTTTCATAGTTATGTAAGTGCCTCACTTTCCTCTCAGTGACCTCCTTTTGCCTCTTCTCCTTTTCATACCTCTATTTTAACCTTCCATTCAATAGGGAGAAGGAGTTTCCTCCAGATAGTTGTTCATGATGAGGAGCAAACCTTGACTCTGCAAAGTACCCGCCTTAAACTGGTGGCAGTAACATCCTGGACCACATTCTACAAGAAGGCTGAGCTTTTGGGGTTTTAGTCAGACCCTCACTTCCATGTGACAAAAACGGGGAAAAGATTGTCAGTAGCAGTGTCAGGCATCTTGAATGCCACCCAGTTGCTGATGTCTGCACACAGCGACTTTAAGCCTGTTCTTTTATTTGGCTGCTTTTAACAGCCTTGGGCCAATGCAGCCCTTGAGTGAAATCAGTAGGAGTTCTTTGTGCTGGATACCAGGTGTTTCTTCCTGGGAAATACCATGTCTTTCGACTCCGTCTAGGGCTCAGTTTTGTCTTCTGGGTGCCTCAGAGGCTCATCCTCTGTAGTTTTACCAGCTTTTGGATCAGCAAGAGTTTGCTGTTACATGTGGGCTTGATATTTACTGCAGTCAGTCATTAGGTATGGATAAAGTGCAGTTTTAACTATGCATTGTTTCACTAGTGCTAGTAACAAAGTGGCCTCTAACAAACTCCCTGGCTTGCTCAGCCCAGCATCCACAGAGAATAAGACTCATGCTGTTCAACAGAGCAACCCCCTTACAACAGCAGTAAAAGGAATTGTTCCGAAGGTCTTTTATTTAGGAAGAGGAGCAAAATGTTAAGAAGTGCCAAGATTTTTCTTTTGCATATAAATCCCCTCACTTTTTATTTCTGGGGTCATGCACCGCTGAGGTATGTGGTAAGGAAATAGCATCTTGAACTTGCCTTATACTGAAAAATGAAACAGAACTTCAATATTCCATGGAGAAGAGTGTGTGCATCGTTTCTTGAGAATAAGCCCTTTGTGTCTCTATTATTTTTACAATGCACTTTAATGACCTGAAAGCATGTGTGTGCCTTCTTAAATCATCACATTCAAAACTACATTTTGACTGTAAAATATATTAAGAATCTTATAGAGGAAGTTATGCCATGTGTGGAGATTTTTCTCTGTTTTCAAAGATAGGATGAGTTTTGCCCCTATGACAAGCTGCAAAAATGAAAAAAAAATAATAAGGTGGGAAGGGGGAGAGTTTTGTTATTTATTTTTTTTTTAAAAAAAGAATAAATCCTAGCCCTAGACACCAGTGTTAGAAAAGTCACCGTTACCAGATGGCTAATACAGACAAGGGAAAATAGCCAACTTGATTTCAAATGTGAGAGTGATTTTTAAAATGAATGATAGAAACTACTTCAGATTCATTATTTTAAGCAGGGAAACTCATGTGTTTAGCTTATGGGTCTGGTTTGAATAAAAGTTTGTCTTTCTTGAATAGAAATCATATGTGATTCCAGGCAGTGGCCTGGACCATTTGCTAATACTAATTGTTGCTGGTTGAAAGTAGGGTAGAAGATTGTTAAAGTCTTCCCTGGCAGTAACTTGATCTGTGGAAATGTACTTTACAGGAACTGTGATGAGGTTTACAGCTGGCAGAAGCTTGTGATAGGATGGCCACATGACTTTTCATCTCCCTTTTAATAACAGAATAAAAGCTCGCATGACACAGTTCAGGTAGGTAAAGGATCGCAGGGATTGTATAAGCTGAAACAGGGATATATATACATTTTATAAACATCTCACATTTCGAAAGATATTTGATGAAGTGGCTATTTTGAAATTATATTATCACAATATGCTGAAGTAAAGCTGGCAAGTTAGAAAACCACCAACTGAGGCCAGATGGGCTGTTGAAGTTCTCACATGAAGCATCACTGGTGAAAAAAAAGTGTCAGATTATAATCATATCAGTTTGCCCTCTCCCAGACTCAACAAAAACCTGGTCAGTTGGTAAATACTTCATTTGCTGATAAGGAAGAGCTTTAACCTTAGTTAAAGAGATAAAATGTGATCATTCTGCATAATTTACATGTTAGCACCAGTATCCCCATAAATTCCAAAGTGAAACCTTATCTTCTGTTTCTGAAATGCCAGGGCTACACAACCTTCAGCCACAACCCATAGTGCAGTGTTGTTATTCACATTCACATCCAAGCTGGCTGCATCTGCTGCTGCACAAAATACCTAGGGCATGACTCAGCTGACCAAAAATAGGTCTTGGTGCCCTTCAGAATGTTCTGACATGCCTGAGACTTCCCCGATGGGTAGGTAGATGTGGTGGACAAACCCGATGCACCCCACATCCCCGCATCCCCTTCCAGGGTGGCAGCCAGATGCATCGAGAGGGACACTCTGCAGCATTGCAAACAATGCCAGACCCCAAGGTTGAAGACCTGAATGGAGTTCCCTATGTTCATGATGCAAACCTGCCCAGCCACCTTGGGATCAGGCTCTGCAGGAACCTGTGACAGACCCATGGCTGGGGAGCAGAAAGAAGCTGTGGGTTGGGTGCTCAGGCAGGATGCCATGACTCCTTCTGCACAAGAAACATGACAGAGTTGTAAGAAAAGCTCAGCCCTGGTCAAAAGGATGAGCAGCATTTGGTTGGGGTTTATACCGATGACATGTCACTCCCAAATTAATTCAGAAGAATTTCAGCCTGCTGTTCCAGTCAGAGAATCACACACTTATTTTCATTGCACATCCAATCAGTAGTAACGTGTTTTCTGAGCCTTTGTCATGCTTGGGTAGACAGAAAGTATTCTTTTCACTAATATTTGTATTGTTTCACATCTGGTTCATAATAATTCTCATGCTATTCTCAGTGGAATTGCTCTGCCATTTCCTTTCATGATGTGCTTGATGCTTGCTCTGGAAAACAGCTTATTTACAGGTTCAAGAAGATGCCATTGGGTGTATTTTCTATTTGGCAAACTACACAAGTAACATTTATAGTTATAAACACCTGCATTGACTAACATATAGGTTGTAGAACTTTCTTTACAGAGAGGTATACAGTGTAAATATCATGTACACAACTTTCCACAAGTCAAAATGAATGCAGAAAAAAACCCCAGGATTCTTAGGGAAATAAAAAACAGAGAAATGCAACTTTTTAAAAACCTTTTCACTTCCATTCCTTCCCAATTCTGGTCACAGTTACTTCACATTTTCTCATTGACTCTCCTTTGGAAGCAGTGAATATTGTATACTCATTTTATCTTCTATTGAAAAATCCAAAACCTTCGTAACCACCTGTTCCTTTTATTTATGGTTTTACTTCTCTGCCCATTTGCAGTGTGGCAGCTGGCTGTGAAAATGCCCTGTGTCATGTCCTGTTCTGTGTGCTCCTATAAGAACTTTCTGCGTGCTCTTCTCTGGAGAAACCTGAGCTCCTTGGCTGGGTCCTTTCACCCTTCGCTGGTTCTCACCTGAGCATCCTCTGGCGTTTTTAGGCAGCACAATGTCCTTGCCTTAAACACAGCTAATCGGTTTTCAGAGCCATTATTCAGCTGGAGAGCAGATATATACATTTTAAAATTAATATTATTGACATTAAAATATGAACTTCAGTTGTGCTGCTGTCCGGTCCAACTCTTTCTTTTCCTTGATGTTTTGTTTGGGGGGTCTTGGCAATCTCTTATGACGATGACCTTATGAGTACATCTCTAAAAGCAGACTCTTCTAACTTCTTCACAGTTGTCGGGTGGAAATAAAGGTAGTCAGGTGGAATGCACAACAAAGTCCCTATTTCCATTGTTCTGATGTGTTTTGAGCAGCATATTGCAGCATCAAGTATGTCTTTCACAGCAAGCACACAATGTTACCCATATAAATACTATGCTGGGATGTGTACGAAGACTGCAGCTTCCCTGACCCTGGAGTTTCCAGAAGGAAGTTCAGCTCTTACACTCATAAACCTAATATTACTGACTGCAACCTGCCTCTTGTCTGCACATCTTTCAGGAGGAATGAAGGTGGCCATGGGACAGACCTTCTCTCCTCTGATTCAAAGACCAACGCAACGCCTCATTTATTTTCCTGCCCTCACATTCCTGAGGAGATGCACAAATTTTCTCTCTCACAGTTTTGTCCTTCAGTCCTCTTCCAGTGCAGGACACAAGGTGCAACAAAACTCATTTCACTGCCTGTGGGTTGGTGGAGCCTTACCCTGGAGTCCTCTCCTGCCTCTGTTCCTGCACACTTCTGGGAGGTGCAAAGCAGCTCCAGAGCGTGGAAACAGATCAAAGGAGCTCAGAGCTGCTCACAACAGACAGGATTTTAGCATGGGTCCCTGGGAAGGTTCTTAGGAAGGATTGATCTAACTTCACTGGGTCTCCATAACTGCCAAGATGATGTGGAAGATCACTGAGGCCACCAAAAAAGGAGAACAGGATAGATTGAAGCCAGCAGAGACCCTTGCTTTCTAAGCCATGCCTCTAAGAGTTGCTGTACGTGTCAACCTTTGACGGACAGTTTGGTGCAGACACTGAGCACATGTTGGCCTTTGCCAGAAGTGTGCTTTAGAGAACCGTGTGGACAAGGGCTAAGAAAAGCTTTTACAAAAAGCACAGAAAAGAGGAATTAACGGAATCCCTTCCCCAGCTGTAATTCGTGTGTGTGTGTGTGTGTTAAATGCTACCAACACGGACAAAAACAAAGTCTCAGATAGTTTGTGTAATAGCAAAAGTGGCTGCTGTTGTAACAGGTCATGATTCAACGTTTCATTTATTTTATTCATTATAGCTCACATCCAGCCATCTTTTAGCTGGCTCTGTCACCACATCCTGACTACCCGTTAAACCTCAGCCTCTGGCACTCACAGCTAAAGCAATGAGACCGGGTCCTTAAACTTACCTACTCAAAGCATTGGCTCTGAGAGCGTTTTCCAGAATTATGTCAACCCTCCACTTATCACTTATCTTCCTCACTCCTGCAAGTGCCCCTGTTCACAACATTTTGTATGGAGCCTGGAACCTTCCAGAGACTGTCGCGCAACATATTAAAACCATTTTAATCTGCTGCTTCACACATAACCCCTCACAGCTCATACTGATTCCAACCATCAAGCTCATAATCTTCGCAGCACATTAGCCAAAAAATAATAATTTAAAAAAATGTTTAAAAAATCCATTTTCATTCTATCTTATCCATAACATGTGCAAATATTACCTCATCCATCCTTGCGCTGGCTCCAGAGATTAACCCAAAGCTGACATGATAGATGTCCAATTTAAAAAATAGTCCATTTCCTGGCAGTTGATTTTATTGTCAGTTTTTATTTTAAACCTCAACTTCGGGTGTGACATTGCTACCAGAATTTCATATTTTTAAATACCATTTCACTTTCAAAGGCTGAAGCCAAGGATGATGTCATGTGTGCTAGTACATTAGCACATATCAGAAGTAGGCGCTTGAAGATTAAGAAGAAAGTCCTTCTTGCAAAACCAGAAGTGGGACACGTAGGAAAAAGATTTTTGTAGGAAATCAATGTGACACTATTTGACCTTCTGATTAGGTAAAGCATTAAATGAGTCTTTTTAATTGAGGGAATGCCACTGAAGCAGTTTGCTTGGCAGGAAGTGGCTGCTGATGCCTGTGGAAAGCTGGCTGCGTGAGGTTTGAAGCAGCACCCTTTGAAGTGAATGGAAAGTTTTACTGAGCTCAGCAGAGGTACTCAGCATTTGTACTAATGCAATTCAGAGTACAGTTTGACCCATGGGGACGAAGGGCACCAACTAAATGAAAAAATAGCATGAATCCTTTGTTTATGTAACAGAAGAGCTCATATTGTATGCAATATTACTAAGAAATAAAATATCCTCTGCAGTGAAACAGTTTGTTCTTCCTAATCCAGTATTATTGTTATGCATGTGTTAAATCACAGGATACACATGGCTGTAAAAGCTGATTTATTAACTAACTAAAAATCAGAGGCATCCACCCAAGCGCCACCCAGCATCTGCTGGGACTAATGTCCCTCAAAAACGTCCCACATGTCAAAGGAGGGTATAGGCTCAGGAAAAGAGTAATCCCAGCTGGTCAAAAGGAGCAAAAGAAAAACAGGTTTTGCTTTATAGACTACAGTATTTTGTTTGTTTTCGTTAAACACTCTTACTGATTTTAAACATCTGTATTTGTTAACTTGTTTAGTTCTTTCGAACTTAAGAGTACAAACAGTGCCATATGTGCTCACTGCTGGCATTTCTGCTCCCTGTGCTAGCATTTGCCTCCAGAGACAAGCTTATCTCCGACAACTCGGTAAACGCGGCTCACGATGACATCTGAACTACATGAGGTACTTTGCTCCCTCGAGAAGGCAGAAGGGACACGCCAAAACCTACCTCTCTCTCTCTCTCTCAAAACCTCTGACACCCCCTGCAGCAACACCAGCTCAGCAGAGGCAAAGCTGACATACGGGGGGACTGCATGTAGCCAGCTCTACTGTCTCCGGTCGTTAACTTTCTCATCGCTTGCGTTTGCTGGCTGGAGTCTGTGCAAGCAGGTGGAAGGGTAAACTCCAGTGACTCACGCACCCAGCTGTTAGATTTTCACAGAGGCTGGTTTAAAATGAAGCGAGCAGCTTCCTGCAGTTGTATAAAGCAAGTCTACTTGCCTCAAGTCACGACCGGTCAAGAAGACGATTGAGAAGTGGTTTGGCTTCAGTGTGTTAGTACTTTCACAGAGACAAAACAGAGTGCACTCCAGGGCTCTTAATCTAGCAGAGGATGGTCTCAAAAGTGGAAGGCTCAAGCCAAACACAGTGAAGTGATGAATTAGATGGGGATTTTTAACAACAGGAGTAACCATTATTACTGACCGGAACCAGTTACTAGGGGAAGCAAGGTTGTTATGGCTGCTTTCCTAGAAGACAGTCAAATGAGTTACCAGTCCCAGTACCACAGTACTTCCGACAGACAGGAGATCAGACTACATGTGGAGCCAGGAGTTGGACTCGATGATCCTTACGGGTCCCTTCCAACTCAGTATATTCTATGATTCTAGGATTCTATTATGCGTAGCTACTTTCTCCATGTACACTCCAGGAACCCATCAAGCCATACATCTGTCACACTCCCCAGAAGTGTAGGAAAATGACAGTCACATTTCCTTTTCCGCTATGAGACCAACTGAAAAAAAAAAACCCAATGCTTTAAATTCTGCTAATTTTTTGCAATATGAGCAGCCATGCTAAAAAAACCCAGACCCATTTAAGGTATTTCCCAGACAGCGCCCTCATTTTGAATATTCAGGCTGCTTTTTGCAACCATTAATCTAATTTCAGGCCAATCTCTTTTTCAGAATATTTTTACTTCAGCTCTTTTTTCTCCTATGATCTATTTTTTCATGTCTAATTCAATTTCTAATTGTTGTAGCTTAATCCCAGTCAGCAACTAAACCCCACACAGCAGCTCACTCACTCCTCCTGTGCAGGGTGAGGGTCAGAATTGGAAGGGTAAAAGTGAGAAAACTCATGGGTTGAGATGAAGACAGTTTAATAGGTAAAGCAAAAGTTGCACACACAAGCAAAGCAAGACAGGGAATTCGTTCACCACTTCCCATATGCAGGCAGGTGTTCAGCCATCCCCAGGAATGCAGGGCTCCATCACGTGTAACGTGAAGACAAACACCACCACGTCAAATGTTCCCCCTCTTCCTTCTTCTTTCCCCAGTTTATATTCTGAGCATGATGTCGTAAGGTATGGGATATCCCTTTGGTCAGTTGGGGTCAGCTGTCCCTGTTGTCCCCCCTCCCAACTCCCTGTGCACCCCCAGCCTCCTCGCTGTGGGGTGGGGTGAGGAGCAGAAAAGGCCTCAGCTCTGCGTAAGCCCTGCTCAGCAGTACCTGCACCATCCCTGTGTTACCAACACAAATCCAAAGCACAGCCCCATACCAGGTCCTGTGAAGAAAACCAACTCTATCCCAGCTAAATCCAGCAGACATACAATGTCTGCATCTGACCTGGAATTATCCAACCTAATTTTTGGCACCCAAGTTCCCTGCAGAATAGTTAATACAAATGGGCACTTCTTAGCTTCTTTTTCTCAGGTAGTTTGCCCCTCCACACTATAGACACTGACATTAAACATTTGCCTGTATTTAGAAGTACAGCAACATGTATCTTTTTTGTCCTCAAAACCTGTCCCCTTTGTATTCAAGAACTTATTTTATACTTGGCCCTTCTCTAAGGCTTTGTCCCAGCCTGTACTCCTGTGCTCCATGCCACGGAGGTACAGCTCCGTGTTCACCTCTCTCAGTTGGCTCTCCACGAGCCAGGCGACCATTCATTCCTTGGGACAGGTGTGCACCTGTACAGGAGAGTACGCGCATGCACAGACATCCACACACGCACGTGCACTCCCTTCTTACATACGTACAGCAGCTCGGCCTGCCTCTCTCCAGCAGATGACATGGGAAATACGGCCACCCTAGAAAAGCTGGGGAGCAGAGGCAGGGAGGGGGTGTGGTATATGCATCTGTACATACATTTCTTCAGCAAGAGGGATGGTTAGTGGAATATGTATATGTGTTTAAATGGGAAATGAGGGAGGAGAAGCGAAGGAATAGCAGAACTTACGTGTCAAAGGCCACAGAGGACACAGCAAAATTGGGTTTGTGGATATAGGTGAACAGAGGCAATCTGCCGATCCTCTCTGGACACATCCCACATGAGCCTGACAGCAGCTGGATGAGATGACCAACAGAAGATGAAGCCATGCAAGGGCTATGGAACAGCCTTGGCTCACTGAACATCTCCTGAAGGCAGGGATCCAGTGTCAGGAGAGGTGCATCGCTGTCTTTCAGAAGTCTAGTAAACAACCTGTCAGAGCCACTGAATCTCACCACTACTCCCAGAGACTTTCTAAAGCCCCACTCAACATCTCACTAACGAAAGTGTGTGAAATTGTCACTTCTGCCTTTGCAAGCACTTCCTAACAGGAGGCACCAGCAATACGAGCTGTTCAGAGAACACACACATTTCTAGACATGTAGTTGTTACCTTTTTCTTGTACCTCATTTCCCTGCAATATCCCTTTCACTCCACATCATTTTTAAATCTATATCTTTTTTGGTTATTCACAACTGACCTGCAGGACAGCTAACTCTTGGCACATCAGTAAGAAAGTGTATGTTAATCTAATTAAAGTCCCCTAAAAAGGAAGAAGGGAGAAAAAAAAAACAAAACAAAAAAGGAAGCATCTGAGGGGATTATCAAATGCTTCTAGACAATGAAGTATGAAGTCTGGCTTTACTCTCCTGGATGTGGACTGTGGCGTGTATACATTTCTGAAATCAAGGGCAGGTGTCTGGGAACGCTACCGCAAAGAAAATATGTAAAGGGGGGGTCTAATTCATATAACTTCACATCCCCTTCTGAATTTGCACCTCTTTCCATGTCCAACTATTGGGTGTTTTTTTATAGCTTATTACATTTTGAACTCTACACTGTGAAGATCAAATAAGCAGCCAGTCGTCAATTAGCTTTCCAAAGCAAATACTTCAATATTTGCAATACATATGTGTTGCAGGCACAAATGTGGAGGGGATGTGCATGTCTCTGTGTGTGTGTGTGTGTGTGTGTGTTTGTGTGTGTGTACACGTAGAAGGAACCAGAGGAAGAGGCTGCTCGGTTAACACACAAGTTCCTAAACATGTGGATTATACACTTTTCTTGTATCTCTTTTCCCCACAACATCTCTGACTCCAAATGCAGGCAGATGCACACAGAGACTCACACAGAGTCACCTTTGAGATTAAATTGGGCCTGACGCTTGCTGTGAATGTAATTTTCTTCTGCTCGATGGATCTCTTACGTTCCTCTCTAAGTAGTCCAAGAGGGCCACCGGGTAAGGAGAATTTTGGCCCACCATGGTTTAAACCTCATCACACATTAGGGCCAGAAGCAGCAATAGCTTCCCATTGTAAATTGGGCCTGTTATTGTAATTTATCAGGATCAAACAGTTGCTGGCAGCCCTTTCTATAAGATCCGGTTGCAGTGTCTATATCAGCATCAAGCAAAATCAAACATGGCTTGCGAACAGAGGTTTAGCAATAAATAAATCACTGAGGGAGCTTTAGAGAAACAAGTCTTCACACACACCAATGTTATGGTACTTGTCTTTATTTCTCTTCCAGCTTTCTTTTCTTTTCTTTTTTTTTTTTTTTTTTTTTTATTTTTTTTCACAGGTTTCCGTACAAATNGTTCAGATGACATGTGTTTTGCCTTATTCAGCCATTTGGAGTACAGGTGCACGACTGTGTTTTTGATGGAGTGTTGCTATTCTGGAGTGCTCCATCCAAAACACAATCCCACACATGTAATCCAAACTGCCGAAGATGAGTCAACCATCTTCCCATTGCCATGATAATTAGACTTTCTTTTCTTTCTTTTCCTTTTTTTTTTTTTTCATTCAAAGTTGCATAGTCTTTATTATTACTTGCAGATGCCATGCTTAAACATTCTTGTTGAATCTTAAAAGGCTTTTGCACCGGGATGTTTTATCCTTCAGAGTGGAGGAAATTAACAAAAAACCCAAGCTTATTCAAACTTAATCAAATAAAAGAATACTACACTGCAAGAAAACAGTGACACCTAAATATCTTCAGTATACACATAAAAATCGTAGCTTAATATTCTAGCAAGTAAATGGAGAAGCTCACCATGGAAGGTCTGCTGTAATTAAAGGATTCATGGAACAGCAGCTTCCAGTCTTACTAATCCACACAGGCCACACATCTAAGGGTCTTTGCTTTGAAAACATTTCAGCTTCTTATCATGTTAACAAAATGACCACTTCCCAGAAGCCTGAAACAACAAAGTACCTCACTATGTTTTAAATCCTTAAGCTAGGTATTATTTTTCCGGACAAATGCTTGCAAAAGGCAGTTTTCACAGGTCTTAATATACACTGTCTGAACCTTGGGGCTGCTGGTGTTTATTTCTGGTACCTTAGGAGCTAATAGGCGATTAGTGGGGTAGATATGGAGGGAAAGCGAAGACCCAGGAAAGCAGGTGTCATAGTCCACTGAGGCTAAGCTTTGAGGACCGTTTTAGTCCTTTGACAAGCTGATCTCTTGGTGGCATTTTTGGTACTAAGTGGGTGGCAGGCAGGCAGACACCAAATGTTCAGCTGCTGTAAATCTCTATGCAATGGCAGGTCGTATCCCTACATAAAGCTCTGTTTATGAAAAGAAAAAAAAATCTTCTACCTGTCTGCATTTGAGAATTTTCCTTTCCATAGTACCTATCTGGCTCGCTTTTGTTTTCTGTACACAGAACATCAGTTGAGGTTATCTTTATTTCCAGGTATGAAAAAATAAACCAAAAAGGAGGGCACATCATGACTCCAGAAAGATTGCTTTGCCTGTCAAGCACCATCAGCACAGGACAACAAAGGAGGCAGGCGTGCCATCAAGGTGCTGTAGGCAGGGATCTGCACCCAGCAAAATGGCCCCAAGCAGTGCTGGGGATGTGGCAGTAGAGGAAGAAACCTCAGGTTTCCCTGACATCCCATCCCCCAACTCTGCACTAACAGCATCTGTACAAACAGCATGGGACAGGGCTCTGCATCTTCACGAGCGAGAGGATGACGAGTGAGACAGCAGCATTAAATCGACAAACACATGAACTCGCTTCTCACAGAGAACAGACTTGTGATAGTCACCCTGTCCCCCTCACCGATACCGGTTAACACATCCCAGGGCTTTTGGTATTACATGTAAACTTGAGCACAGGGGTGATTTATTCCTTCACTGGCCAAAGACAAATAAGGGTATCCCTACAAGCTCATCTACCTTTTTGTTCCATTCACAGGGTGTAAAGGGCTTCCTACACGTTCACCTGGGCTGTCCATGGATCAGCTGGTGGGGCAGAAATTGTACATGCAATGATTCCTGGCAAGGATCTTTTTCCCCCTTAGCTTTTAAGACCCGATGCTCGATTCCCTGTGCAGGAATGTAAGGCTGAACCTCACAGCACAGTTTCAAAGAAAACGAAAAATGTGGAGTGTATTAACTTAGTATGAAATTATAATGAGAAAAAAAGCTTGAGGAAAAATGTAATTGGGATAAATTTCACACTCCAGCTCTTCGGTCCAAACATATCCTGTGACCACCCTTAGTCTGCCGAAAATACTACAGAAATACCACTAACAAGCTGTTTGGTTCACAGGAATACAGTTTATAGCAGACGCAAAGTCAGGAAAACTGTGGAATACATTATTGGTTAAAAAGTTGAATCAAACTTCTGGCAAATAATATAATGGCCATTCCAAATTTTCTTTCTAAAACCGTTAAGCTAGCATACAGCAAAGTGATCCATTAACAAAGTAATGACCTTCCAAGCCAGAAGACAATCTCAACCAGTAACCGAGTGCTTAATGAACTTACCTCGGCAGCATAATTACAACAAACCTTTAGCCAGAAGCTGTGAAGAGTCCAGCAGTCCCTGCCATCAAGTTTGACCCCGATGCTTACAGCTCCACTGCTCTGTTTCAGCACAGAGTGCGAAGAGCTCGTGTGGCAGATGCCCTCAGCTTGGCATGGGGGCCAGACTGCTGGAGCAATTGTAGCTCACAGAATGGTTTGGGTTGGAAGGCACCTCTAAAGGTCATCTAGTCCAACCTCCCGACCATGAACAGGGGCATCTTCAACTAGGTCAGGTCGCTCAGAGCCATGTCCAACCTGACCTTGAATGTCTCCAGGGATGGGGTGTCTACCACCTCTCTGGGCAACCTGTTTCCAGTGTTTCACCACCAGTGCAAACTGGTGTCAGAGCAGCATTAGTTACCACGTACATAAACCTGCCACTACACCCCATGTCTGTCCCTGGGAAGACAGAGCTAGAGTTACCAGAGAAATGCCAGCAGAAATTACATGCAAGTAAAGAACAGGTTGGAGGGATTCTTCTCATACACCTCCATAGGAGGAATGCATAGCAGCAGGCTTCAAAAAGGGAATGGTCCCAGCCTCTAAGAGACAAATCTCAGCATTGTGGATGCACACTGACCTTGCAAACATTCTGACTGATTTTCCCGAGAAGCTACACAAATCTTTCCTTCCACCTCTTCACTTCAGCCGAGAATCAGACACAAAATACCCATCCTGAACTGAGAGGCAAGGAAGCATGATCTTTGGCCAAGTGGGTGTTAGAGGTTCCCACCACTCCAACACCACACCATTTTTAAATCAACCCAAAAAAACCCTGAAGACCTCCCAGTTGCACTAAACACAACAGTTCAACCCCTTTTCAGACAGTAGGATAAAATGCAGTGTTATGAGTAGCTGTGTTTTGGGAAGAAATATCCTGTGGCAACCCTAAAGTTACCTTATTTTCAGAGGAAAATGTCAAAAATTGCGAAACTACCAAGATCTTACACTGTTTCTGTACTTACAAATGTAATCCCACTTGCCATAGTGTGCCTTTTTGGTTACTTATCTGCAGAGAAATGATGTTCCTCTAAATAAGTTTGTTTTTTTTTTAAGATAAACACACATGCATGTGCTGTTTATTGTACTTTGAAAATAAAAAAAAATAAAAAAAGAGAAAAAAGTTGGGAGCAGAGAGATTCTTCAAACTGCATTTCGAGAGTGACCTAAGATGTGGGAAAGTTGTCTATTGCTTATGTTATTTTTTCACCCACTTTTGAGTGCTTTGAGGCTACATTTCCCTGGAGTTATGACAGATATTGCCACCCACCTTAGTTCTTCCTGCCTCTGCCCTAACAGAACCTCTTTGTTGTTTTATCTAATCAGATTCAGAGGCCCTGCTAGAGTTGGCTCTCTCAGACTGTTCAAAGAGGTTATATTTCTTATTTCCCAGGCTTCAGAAGAACTAAAAATAACCAAGTGAAAATCTGAAATGCAAAGCTAATATTCTTGCCAGTGTTAAGCAGATATGTTGTCAGGATTAACGAGAGATTTTACAGATCTGAAAAATCTGAAAAAATCAGAACACTTAATTTTTCTTTGCTGAGTTTTCAGAGTTTAATCTTCCCAAAGCCACTAAGAATTTTTTATAAAAATATTTTCCTTTTTTTTTTTTTTTTTTGGTTCTGAACCGAAGATATGTGGTCTGTCTTCAAGCAAAGAGAAAAATTTATTATAAAACTTTCTATATACAAAGGAGAATATTCATGGCAGATGAGGGTTTGCAGTTCAAATGACTTCGGGGTGAGAGCGATCCAAGTTGTTCCTCCAGGCCCCATGGAGAGAAGGAGTCGTAGATGTGTTGCCTGATGTCAACTACTGGGAATTTTCCCTGGCAAATAAAGGACCTGCAGTAGGCACGGGGCAGGATCATGAGGCCAGATCAAATGTGCTACAAATCAACCACGTTTGTATCTATCTTTGCACAATAATTTTGCTAGGATTTGTTGAAAGTGAAAGCTCTTAATAGGAGGGGTACTGCTCCACTGGCTGGATTATGCAGTAGAGCAATGTTTCCTAATGAGTTTATGGAGAAGAAAGTTTATGACTGGAAGAAAAAGCAGCGTTACGTGTTGGCAAATGGACCTCTCTTAAGTTGAAAGAGTGAGAAGCAGCTACAATTACTGACTGCAAACACTCATCCTCTTGAAGGAACTTTTAACTGCTTATGTTAGCTGGTGGTAGAAGTTTTTTCTCTATAATGGAAAACTCCTGCAGCCAGTAGTTGCAGTAACTTTTGCGCTCCCCCTCTTCCAGAGGAACGGAAACGTTGGCAGCACTGGGCACAGCTTTAAGGCAATTACACATTTACACAAATGAGCCAAAGGGAGGATCTGCTTTCAAAAAGCCCAAAAAACACCTTATGTCTGCTAACTTCCAGAAACAGGGAAATGGCCAGCAACGTGACAGCCCAGCTCCCAAACCTGCAGCTCAGTTCAAAGAAGGCAAGCTTGAAAAAGAAATAAGATTAGCGACCGGTCTAAGCCTCTGAACAACCTGAAATATGGCGTAGAATTTACTTCTCAGCTCATGGAGAAAATACATGATGGAAAAGACCCAGCAGGTGAGATGCTGAGTTCCAGCTAGCTGCCACAGTGCAGCTGACCATAGATCTGGCCCGTGGGATCTGAGGACTATGGTTAATCAGTGGCAGAACACAGTGAGACCTGCAGTGAAACACAAGAGAAAGTATTACAAATAATTTTAAAATTATAGTTAGGTGATCTATTTCATAGCCAATGCTAAGTTAACCATGCCAGGCTACTCTTTCCTCTTGCAGAAGCTACAGTTCCACATAATTTTTCAGTCTTCTGTGCAACTTGTACTTTTATGGAAGGCCTTTTCTTTTTCTGATGCGTATACTGGAAAGGATCTTTATTGCATAGTCATGTAAGGAAGTATTAGCACAGTGGGCATGCATAGAGAATGCGATTTTAACTTCTTAATTCACCACTGTTTGTTTGCTTTTCATTCAGTATGAAACTGTTAACCTTTAAAAAAACATAACCAAGAATATGGCTAAATATTTATTATCATAATCTCATATTTCACATATTTGCAAGTTCAGTACTGAAATACTATCTAATGCAATGCCTCAGCCAAAGTGGATGTGGCAGGCGTTTTGTTTCCTTTTTATTTGATGTCTTTTTCCCCACTGACATTTAGGGATGATACGAATCTGGAATTAGATGTGCAAAAACAAAAGTGTGGATACTTTATCCCTTTTAATTTCACCATTAATTGGACAAAATTATTATACTAATACGTGGAGCCTTGTATTTTAGCGATCTGAAGGGAAAGAACGTGTTACGCGTACACAAGCCACACATTTGAACGAGAAGCCAGTGACTAGAGCAGCTAAAGCTGGTTTCAGAGAAGTCAATGAAGGCTTCCTGCCCACCACAGCAGAGACAGAACTTTACCTTATAACATGAGGCCCTGTCCAGCAGGTTCTATTTCAGAATTTGTGAGAATCCTAATGCTTTATTAGCATCGCCGCCCAAGTTGCCACGTACCTGACTGAAATTCATGGCTAGCCCCACTCTCTGTTTTTTAAGCTCCACTGTTAAGAGCTCTTGAGAAAATGGCTCCAACTGCTTGGCATTAGAGGGAAATGAAAATCTTTTAAGTGGCTATCGTGCATGTCATTTGAATGCACTGGATGACATTTCCACACCAGGCAATGCCTCCTCTCCGCCACAGTCATCAAGAGTGGTTTGGGTTGGGTTTTTTTTCCCCCCCTTCCCATATGGACACCGAGGTTTCCAACAGTATTCATCCCTCTGCACATTTTTCTATACTTTGTACAGGCCTCTTTCTTTGAACACATTTCTGCAAAGGCTTCAATGTGCAACAGTTTTTTAGCAGCTTGCAGGACCGAGTCCTTTATGTGATTATTTGATTATATATGAAGTAACTCTCATGATCAATGAATGATGTCACACGGCGATGGCTTTGAAGTTAGCAGCAAAATTTGCATTGGCTTAACTCTAAGCAGGATCAAGGCATACAGCATCAGACTGACATCCCTTAATTAATTTCCATACTTCTCTTTAAATGCTCATGCCTCACTCCATGCTTTTTCTTGAGGCAAAGGAAAAGAGGAAATGTTGGAAACCGATGTTTTCACCAGCACAAGGCTGTCACGCTTAACAAATTGTTCTAGTATATTAGTTGATGTGGGCATCCTGTCCTTGATCAGCTCCCACATTTCCCACAGACAGCAGCAGAAGTCGCACACAAAGACGAAATAAATGACCCACACTTAGCAAATGGAAATATAATACTCCCATCTGCAGACAAAAGGCCTGATTGAAAGAAGTGCCGCAGCACCTTCACCAAAGTAATTCCTAAAGACTTGGGTGGAAAACGGAGATCCCATATTTCTTTGCTTCTTTGAATTTGAACTATAATTTATACTTGCGTTAAGAAAATCTGGGATACATAAAGGCCATATTGGAAGCACGGTCTTTATCTCACAAGCTAACAGGAAATGAGAGACAGTAATAGGATTTTAACCGGTTTCTCACTTGTGAAGAAAACTTCCTTTCAAAAAAAACCTTTTCATTCCAAGTCTGCTCAACAGAGAATCAGAATGTGTGTGTGTGTGTGTGTGTGTGTGTGTGTGAACAACGTTCATTTGTACTCTTAAGCGAGCTTGTTTTATTTTGCCATTTACTAAATGCTGGGGTAAAAATTCCTAAAGCAACGTGACTCTCACAACAAACACAGCCGACAGACCCTCGCCGGAGAGCACATGCCAGCACAGGCTGCAATTGTTCTGTGGCTGCCCGAGAGACAGTGGTCAGGGAAACAGGGGTCATTAATTTCTCCCCGTATTTTAAACATTTCCAGGGATGTGCTTAAAACGCATCAGAGGCGCAGCAGCCGGGGCACCGGAAAAGCTTTAGGACGGGGTGCCTGCGTAGGAGCGAGAAGGGATGGTTTGGTTCGGCTAAAAGCAACGCGCTTTTAACTCTCTGCACCCCGCCTCTGCCAAAGGTCCGCCGAAAGCCTGCGGGAGAAGCGCGGCCCTCCCCAACGTGAGGGAGAGGCCGCTGCGGCAGGTGGCGGCAGCGCTGGTCCCACCGCGGGCACGTGTGGTACTCTGTGCCGGCCTGGCACCGGCATCGGCACCGCCACCGGCACCGCCACCGCCCGTCCAGTCGCGCGGGGCTCGGCCTGAACTGCCCCGCTGCCTCCACCGGGTCCTGCGCTGCTGCTAGAAGGCAGAAACCGGACACCAGCCGTACCTGCCCCGCCGCCCAGCTGTGGCCCCCCGGGAGCAGATGGCCAGAGGGGCCCCGAGCCCGGCCCTGCGGAGCCCCGGCGGCGGGCACCGGCCAGAGCCTCCTCTCGCCCATAGCCTCGGCTGGCCGGAGGCAGGTGCGCGGGCAGACCTCGCTGGCTCGGCGGGCGGCGGCCGCTGCGTTATCCTGGCGTGACCTCTCACGGTGGGAGCGGGGAGTGGCGGCGCTGCCGGGCCCTTCTGCCAGCCCCACCCCGTCGGCCGCCTGCCGAACACTGCCCGCCCGTCCGGCAGGCGGCGCCTCTGCTTCGCACGCCCGGCGCGCGCACCGCCGCCTCACGTGACCGCGCGGCGACTTCCGCCTCCAGTCGCGCGGGCCGGGCGGAGGCGACGACGAGGCGACCTTTGCCACGGTAGTGATGGCCGCTGGGGACCGTTGTGTCCCGTCACGTGCATTCCACGCTCGGCGGCGTGCGGAGGGGCGGGAGTAGGGGGGAGTCGGTGAATTTGGCGGGGTCACGTGACGCTCCGCCCCGCGGCCGGTTTTGGCTGGCGGTACGGTGGCCGGTAGGGTTTCCTAGGCAACCGCGCCGTGCCGCCAGCGAAGCAGCGAGGCCGCCCAGGTACGCTCCCGGCGCTCCGAGGCAAGGCGGCGAGCGGGTCTTTCCCCGGGCAGCGCTCGGCTGCGAGCCATTTCTTCCCCGCGTTCCCCACCGCCCTCCGGAGCGTCTCCTCGGGCTGCGGAGCCGCGTCCCGCCCGCCGGCGGTGCCCCTCTGGGGTTGCTTTTCTCGGGAGCCGTGGCACCTAACGCTTGCTAGGCCCCGGGCCGGCTGAGCGCGGGGCCGGAGGGGAGCCGCGGAATCGCGGTTGGGGCTGGGAGGAGCAAGGCCCGCCAGCCCTGGGGCTACTGCCCGGCCGCCTCCCTGTGCCAGCCCTGCGTGTGTTTCAGGGGAGGAGGGTGAAGTCACGGCTGGCCCTAGTCCTGGAATGAATAGGTTGCATGAAATGCATTAGGTTGTATCAGCTTTCTTTCATCCCTGTGGTTTAGCTACACCTTCCCAAAACTTCTGCTTTCTGCACTGGGTTAGTGCCCGTAGCCCAACAAGTGACTTCTTTGGTCTACGTACAGAGTCGTTTGTGAGCCTTCAGTTCTAAAGGTGTGGCAGTAGGGTAGGTTTGCCGAGGCTGGTGTACCATCTGTGATCTGTTATGGAATCGTAGATGCTGAGTTAGAGGGGACCCATGAGGATCATCAAGTCCAACTGTTACAGGTGTCTGAGCTATCTGTTGATAGTGATTCTGTGACCTATCTGTTGTCCTTTTCAAAAATAAAAGTTTACATTGTTAGTTTTAATAAAAGCTGTTATTACAAGTACAGATCATGTCAGAAGAATCTGTGTGGTTTTTTGGCAGGGCTGAAATTAAGTATTGTCCGCTTGCTTAAGTAGTTGGCACCGTTAATAGTAGCATCTAGTGTTCTTTGATGTAAAAGTATAAAAGGATACTGGATTATGCATGTCATGAGAGGTAACATTCTTAATCTTCTTACCATGTTTTCAGAATTATTGTCCAAGTCCTTACATAAGGATATCTTGCTCAGTTCAAAGTCCGGGCAGTCTGTTAATAACTGGTTTTGGCTTTTTTTTTAACTGCCAAAGCCAAAGTGTCGGGTGGTCTATGGATGAATAAGGAGTGAAAGCAGGAAGCAGTTGTCACAACTTGACTGTCAAAACCAATTTACTAGGTAAGTAACAGTCCTGTGTACTGAGAGGGCTTAGTATTGGGAGAGGTTTTATTTAATGGTAAAAACATTTCTGCAAATGTTTAGCCCTTTTATGTTTACACAGCACTTCTCAGCCTGGAGCGTGCTGGAGCAGTTTAATGCAGCGTTACATGTGCAGTTTTGAAGGTAGCCATGTCTGTTGAGCAGTGTGATGTACAAAAGCTTTGTAGAGTTTTGAGTGCAGGGTATATCTTATACCCAAGTCCTTAACACAGACTTTTGGGAGTAGAAGGGGGAACAAGTGCCATTGGCTTTCCATGTCGGGGCAGATAAAACCAAATGTTGTCCTCTAATCTTGGAGACTTTCTTGGCATTTTTTGTTTACTGACTCCTAATCACAGTAGAGACAATGAAACAAAACTTAAATGCCAGATGTCTGCAATTTTGGAGAAGGAACATAGAAAGGAATTAAAAGCCTTTAAAATGGATGGGAAGTATTACAGCGGTGGATTCTTGTTTGATCATTGACAAAATGCTTAATTGTGGGAAGCTAAGAGAGCTGTCTTTTGAAGAAAAATATAAAGATGGTAAAGACAATCATGTTTTAATTATCTCATGAATGTTTAAAGGCTGAAGCTGTTGTTTTGGAAATGAGTATTTTCATTAAAGAAATTTGAGTAATCCAGGTATGTTTGCATTGATTGCTTTCTTCAGTAAATAATTTAGATTAGGAGTGGGAGGAATGAAATTGGCATTTTGAGATTATTTTTTTTTCTTATAGCTCTATGAAAGCAGCAGATCACTAGGCTGCCTCTAAGTTAAGAATGCTTTTAATTAACTTTATTTAAATTTTAAATCCTAGTTTTTGAACTAAGGAGGTTGTTTGGAAGGCAACATCCAGTTACAGATTATGGCTTACCGATTTTCCAAAGAAGAATTAGATGAGCAGTTTGAAGAGTTTCTGAAAGAGGTATGTTTCAAAGCAAGGTCACATCCCTTTTGTTTATTAAAATACAGAGGGGGAAATTGAGTATGGAGGAATATGAAATGGAAGATGCAGCTGTGCTTTGATCGCATAATTCACATAGCTGCCTTATGTGTGGGTCTTTGCAAGGTTTTAATGTCCTTGCTAAAGTTAATTCCTACTGTTTTGCTGTAAATCAAGAGGATGGTTTTGTGATTAAATGTTTTGTCACTGCTAGCTTGTATCTCCAGGAAGAGCCCTTGCTTCTTGATATTTGTTGCAATTTAATTGTGTATGTTAATTTAGTACTAGAGGCTTCAAATTGATGTAATGGAAAATGAGATTAATACCTGTCCCTGTATGTAAGCGCAAGCTGCATTTTAAGTATTTCCTTATTTTTCTGTGCCATGCCTAGTTCCACTGAATTCTTTTTAAAAATTCTTGTATTAATCCTCACAAAATGAAGTATGTTATAGCATTTTTAGAAAATTTTAATTTGATTCCTTGGTTCCTTGTGGTGCTGGATGATTTTGAGTGCAGGCAAAATCATGCAAGCCTGTGGGTTATGACAGTTATCGGATGTGGTGTAGCATCCAATAATGACTAAAATGCCCTAACTTGGTATGACTTTCTCACTGCATATGGACCCATAATTTCAGAATTTGCCCTCTGGTCTGTCAAACACACAGTATGGCAACCATAAGATAAATACTGCATACACAAGGCCTTTACTAGATTCTCTTGCTGTATATAAGCGTAGCTAATGGTGGCAGAAAATATTCTTAGGGGGTCTCTGTTATGTGTAGTGTGTTCTTAAAAATGTAGAGGCTGTGCAACAGTTTGATTACTTGTGAAAAATTTAGGTGCTAGATTCTATAAAAATGGCACTTTGTACAGCGTAGTCAAGATCTGTGGCAACCAGAGGCTTCTTTTTCAGCAAGATTTTATCTTTCCCAGGTAGGGCTGTAACTCTGCCTTGACCGACCATGCAGCTTGTGGGGTGTTTATACAGATGCAGAATAAATGTAACTTACACTGAGAAATACTAAATTAAAAGAATGGAAACCCAAAATGCCATCTGAAAATTAAGATTCATAGATAACTTAAAGGTAGCTTTCTAATTTGGCATTTAATTTGATGATGTAATTGAGATAACATTCTTGAATTCACTGAAATGATGTAGGCCCTGCGTTTTTGTCAAAAGTTCTTTACTTACTGTTGTTAGGAAGGATTGCTCCGGGAAAGAGAAAGGAGATTTATTCTTTTACTTATTTTGTGCATCTGACAAAGATCTGCAGATGAGGGCTGCTAGTATTTTGTTCCTCATTTGACACGTTTTTCTTCCTCCTCTCAGTTGCCCACATTGAGAATGCTCAAGTTAGAATAATTCAATACAGCTATTTGGATTTTTTTTCTAAAGGGTATTTAGATGTTCCAGAGAATGTAACTTTTAACAACTCATGTCGTAATTTATCGTTTCAAACTAAAACTGTTTGTAAAGTGTTTAAACTTGCTTGAACACGTATACCAACAATACAGTCATGCACATCCTTTGATGTTTTGTCAACTAGATATAGAACCAAATAACAAGGACCTTATCTATTCCGTTACTTTATATGCATGCGTCTTCTCTTATGCATGCATCTCCCTTTGCTTTTGTTTTTTTATAAAAAATGCGGAGCCTTTTAATGTTAGAAAGATGAGAAACTGGTGTGGTCTGTTGTTTGAAATAGCTGTGTTGAGAGTGTAGTGGTGGGATGGGGGGATAGCAAAAAATTGTTTTAGTAGTTTGAGGAAGATTTAATATTGTTTAAGCAAATCATTCAGAGACAAAATGGATCAGGATGTTCTTTCCCTTTTAAAGAATTTATAGTTAGTGAAACTGCCATTATTGGGGGAAGGGATTGTATGTATGTTTGCGAGTGCAACATAAAGTCTGTAAATATAGTTGGATGATGCAGGTCTAATATGAGTATTAAACCTCACGTTAAAGGACTTTTGGCATAAGCACTGGACTTTAAAAGCTGTCAGTGAAGAGGATTTTTTAGGCTTTTTTCAAAGTGTAAAAGGAAACACAAATGTGTAATAACAATTATTGCATGCAGGACAGGTCTTCTAATGATTCCTCTGCCTGGATGCACTTTTTCCCAACCCCTTGCCAGAATGTCCTGTTGACATCCAT
>VZTU01034250.1:0-34277 GCA_013400835.1 Zapornia atra
AGAGCAATACTTTCAAAGAATGATTGTTTTTTCCCCAGTGTTTAGTTACCTTATTTTTTTCCAGTACCTCAGTGGTTGTATTCTTCTGTGATGGAAAGACAAATCTGAGGACAGGATACTTTGTGGTTAGTCTCAAATCCAGTCAAACCAGAGTGTAAAATGATCAGAATAATGAGCTGATGCAGGAAATCAGTCATCCTTTTTTGCAGAAAGACTCACTTGCACTGGAATTTTTTTCAGTACTTCTGCATAATGGGTTGAGACTGAATTAAACAACAAGCTGCTCCAGGATCAAAGATGCTCTGTGTGGCCTTGTCTTCTGCTTTGAAAAGGGGCAGGGACAAGTAGCAACAGTGTTGTGGGGATGTCTAGAGTCTGCAGATTTCAATGGGAATTTCAGATCACCTGTTCTGCAGAGTGATCTGAAAAAAAGAATTTCCTTCTCATGCTCCATCTCTGCCAAGGTGTGCTTTGAAACAAGCATGACAATAACAGGGTTGGTGTAAAGAGGAAATTTAGATTTACATGTTTATGTAATAAAACCCTCATGTCATTTTCCCTCCTGCATCTGCTAGAACCTTTCTTAGGTTCCTTAATTAACAATTACTCTTAGATGCATTTTCCTCCTGCATCTGCTCGAATCTTTCTTCGGTTCCTTAATTAACAATTACTCTTAGATGCATTTTCAGGTCTGGTTTTCTCAATACCAACAAATGCCCCTTTATTTGCAAGTCTGCTGTCTGTACAGATAAAATGCTTCTGAGCTGATAACCTGTGTGTTTCACACCAGAATGAGTTCACTTTGGGAGACAGTGCCGGTGCCTTAACCTTACCAGATAATTGTGATGACACTAGCAGGTGGGCTCTCTAGTGAGGAAATTTCCATTTCAGATAGCAATGCTTTGTGCAATATGTTTCTCTTTCAGTTCATCTTACTCAGCCCCTGGCCTGGCTGTGTAACTCTGTCCTGGCCACAGACAGAACATTAATCTCCTATCCAGGGTGTAACGGAAACATTTCACCTTTGTTGCTGCTTTTGTTTTTACCCTCTGTTTGATAAAATTGCTACACTAAATCCTCCCTAAATTACTCTTTCACCTGTTTTCAAACTGGCCTGGAAAAAAGCTGCTGTTGCTGTGTTTTATCTTCTTAGAAAGCATGGGATAGATGAGTGGACAGTGAGGTGGGTTGAGAATTGGCTGTCAGACCGAGCTCAGAGGGTTGTGATTCGAGGAGCAGAATCTGACTGGAGGCCTGTGACTAGTGGTGTCCCCAGGGCTGGTGTTGGGTCCAGTCCTGTTCAATATCTTCATTGACAACCTTGATGAGGGAACAGCATCCACCCTCAGCAAGTACCTGATGATCCAGAGCTGGGAGGGGTGGCTGACAGGCCGGACACTGCGCTGCCATCCAGAGAGACCTGGCCAGGCTGGAGAGCTGGGCAGGGAGAAACCTAATGACATTCAACAAGAGCAAGTGGAGAGTCTGGCACCTGGGGAGGAACAACCATTTTTATCAGTACAGGCTGGGGGTGACCTGCTGGAGAAGAGCTCAGTGGAGAAGGACCTGGGGGTCCTGATAGATGACAGGTTGGCCATGAGCCAGCAGTGTGCCATGGTGGCTAGGNCCACCTGGAGTGTTGTGTCCAGTGCTGGGCTCCTTGGTTTAAAAAGGACAGGGATCTCCTGGAGAGAGTCCAGAGAAGGGCTACGAAGATGATTAGGGGCCTGGAGCATCTCCCCTATGAGGATAGGCTGAGCAAGTTGGGACTCTTCAGCCTTGAGAAGAGAAGACTAAGGGGGGACCTAATTAAAGTCTATAATTATCTTAAGCAGGGGATGCAGGGGGAATCAGCCAGCCCCTTTTCAGTGTCTGTGGGGACAGAACAAGGGGCAATGGCTGTAAACTGGAGCACAGGAAGTTCCACACCAACATGGGGAAGAACTTTTCCCCAGTGAGGGTGAGGGAGCCCTGGGACAGGCTGCCCAGGGAGGTGGTGGAGTCTCCAACTCTGGAGAGATTCAAGACCCGTCTGGACGTCTATCTGAGTGATATGTCCTAGGGAGCTGCTTTGGCAGGGGGTTGGACCCCATGATCTCTTGAGGTCCCTTCCAACCCCTACAGTTCTGTGATTCTGTGATTCTATGAACATGTGTACAACTAGCACAGCCCTACACAATGTCTCCAATTCACAGGGGGAGAAAAAGCTAGGGCAACAAAAATGAAACCTTCAGCTGTAAAAAAAAATTCCTCAAATTACCTACCAGTATTCTAACCTAAAACTTGGGGGTGCTAATTGTTTCTTAGTTGAAATTTATAATATTCCCAAAATAGAAGTAGCCCATAAATGGAAGTGGAGCATTGTAGTACACAGATTGGTATCCTGGTCAGTAGCACAGGATTCAGTTGGAAGAAATGTGGGACTGACTTCTCTTGTCTCCCAGAGCTGACAATCCAGTGTGGTTAGAGGTTTTTATCCTTTGGTTTAACTAAGTTCTAAATGACAGCTCGTTCCCTTGATGTTCTGCACTGAGACAAATTGTGCAATTAAGGAGTGACAGTGAATTTGCCATTTTTAAAAATCTGTTTTACAAAGCAATAAATAATGTTATGGGGATTTTTTTCCCTGAAAGTGGTTTCTCAAGGCAGTATTATGTTTCTCTGTCCCAGTTTTTAGGTTATATTTTGTGAGGTGCTTTTCATGTTCTCTAATAAAAATGAGTGTTGACTGAAAGATAGAAAGCAAAGTAATAAAACAAGGTTATCTTTTTGTTAGAATATTCCTTGACACAGTGTTTTTACTTTGCAATGCCAAAACAATCTTCCAAATTCCATTCACATCTTGAATTGTCTGCATAAACTGCTATAAACAATTATTTTTGTTGATTAGGAGATTCCTGGTTTTTTGACATGAGAGCAGGGTGAATGTCTCATCATCTGATTTCACTGGAGTTCAGCACTGGCCCCAGACAGAAGGCTAGAAGTTAGATGGCTTGGTTGCTGGTTCCCTTTACCATTTCAGAAAAGGGTCTTTCTACCTGATAGAGGAGAGGGACACAAGTTCAGAGGTTTCCTGTGATGCCTTGGAAAGCTGGAATCCAAGCTCACTGGCCTTGGTGCCTGTGAAGCAGGGATCCTTTATGGCAGCCCTGGGCACACAGGGGATCCATCGCTCCTCCCAATGTGTGCCCCCATTAAAGCCAAAGTTCTCATATTGATACAGATTAATTATACAGATTCATTATAATGTCTAAGAAAAGGCAGGGTTATGCAAATTATTCCCAGGAAGTCATTTACATTCACTCCTCCCAGATAGAGCATGCTCAGTGACACTCAGGGGGTCTTCTGGTGGGCTTCAGGGATGAAGGCTGGACGTCTTCCTCTCTCTCAGCACATGCTCTTTACGGGTTTCTCCATGCTGATCTGGGCTCCCAACACCTGCACTGAGTAGTTAGTTGTTCACTGAAAACAAGATAGACTCTGTCTTTTAATTGGTCGTTAGTCTCATTATTTAGGACTCCTCTATCTCCTACTTCCTCTGGTTTCAAAGCTGTTGCACTATTATAGCTAAGTTTTGTAGCTGCTTTCATGAAACAGCTCAAGTGATTACAGCCAAGTTCTGCTAAAATCCAAAACTAATCTATTCCTAAAACCACACCAATTCTTACTTCTTTATCTTCAAGGCTGTTACTGTTGCATTGTTATGGTTAAGTTTTGCTCTGCTCTCACAAGCAGCTCACACAGTTACAGCTTTCTCTTAAACTAGTCTATTCTGAAAACTATGAAAATTCTTATATTAAAGTTATATTAATTCTCTCTTATGCTACACCTATCTCAACCTATTCAGCATGATTACATTTCATTGAATCACCTGTCTAGTGATTTCCCTCCAACAGCTCAGTCTCTATGCCTGTCATTTCTCCTAATGCTTCAGAAGATCAACCTCTGTCACATACCAGCTTTCACAGAATCACAGAAATGTTGGTTGTAAGGGACCTTGGGAGGTCACTTACTCCTCCTTGAACTTTCTGCTCAAGTTAGGACTTCTGCCAACACTCAGTCAGCCCATTCCTGGAAACCTCCAGGGCTGGAGATTCTGCCACTTGAGTAATCAGTTCCAGTGTCACAATATCTCTGTAGCTAAAGGATTTGGTAATTCCAGTTTTAAAAAGGCAAATTTGGGATGGTGGAGTATAAGGGGTTTTGATGTCATGGGTGGAATTGTCATTTCATAATGGTGAGCAGCAAAAATGTCTCAGCTGCAGTAGGTCCAGGGTTTTCATGTATGCATTTGTGCCAGACACTCAATTTATGCATGTAGCTGATATTTTTTCTGACCTGCTTTCCTCATATGCTTTGTCACCTGACTCAGATAATTTTATAAATAGGTAAGAAACACTGCCTCACAGGCTGAAACAGAGTGAGGGATGGTTTCATGGGGCACATCTAGTTTTAAAGTCTCAATAACTGATCTCACTGCCTCCAAGGTATTTAAGGTTAAGGCTACTCAGGCATCCCAAGTCTAGCATTGCACTGTTCATATAACTCTAGATGTTTAGAATGAAATAAAAAATAATTTCCAATTATTTCATACCTAAAATTAGAGTGGTTGGGGTGTTTTCCTACTGTCCTATGCATTGTTTATCAAAAATGAGAGATTTCTCTACTGTAATAATAGCACAACCAAGTGTTATGTGTTCAGGTGTTAAGCTCAGGTATTATTTGTAATTATTGCAAATAAAACCAGGTATTATTTCTAGTGTCTCTGGCAGAATAGAGTTTTTCTTCCTCTGTCTTTTATGAAAAATGCCTTATGTGGAGGTGACAGCCAGTAGCTCAGGCAATGAGGGTATTGAAAGTCTACTGAGGAAGACAGTTAAGGGGTAAGGATCTTTAGAGTATTTTCAGGTTCTTTTTTCTTGCTGGAGAGGGGATGCAAAATTTACCCAGGCACAGTTGCAACATCAGTCTAACTGAATACCTATAGGTATTTGGGGGTATCATAGAATGGCATGGGTTGCAAAACCATTACTTCTGTGACACATTGATCAGCATTTTCTAGATAGCTCTTCATGGAGCATGCTACAGTTTACTAACATTTATGGTCTTTCTTGTGTTTCCTTTCATGGGGTGAGTGCCACAAGTTGTGCAATTTACTTTCACAGGCTCTGAATTTCATCATAGAATCATAGAATGGTCTGGGTTGGAAGGGACCCCAAGGATCACAGAGCTCCACCCCCCCTGCCACAGGCAGGGCCACCAACCTCAGGCCTGGAGCTACACAAGGTTGCCCAGGGCCCCATCCAACCTGGCCTTGAACACCCCCAGGGATGGGGCACCCACCCCCTCTCTGGGCAGCCTGTTCCAGCCCCTCACCACTCTCTCTGTAAAAAACTTCCCCCTAAGATCTAATCTAACCCTTCCTTCCTTTAGCTTTAATCCATCCCCCTTGTCCTGCCATTATCTGCCCTTTTAAAAAGTTGAATCCCCTCCTGCTTATAAGCTCCCTTCAGGGACTGGCAGGCTGCAATGAGGTCCCCCCACAGCCTTCTCTTCTCCAGGCTGAACCAGCCCAGCTCCCTCAGCCTCTCTTTGTAGGGCAGCTGCTCCAGCCCTCTGATCATCCTTGTGGCTCCTCTGACCCCTCTCCAACAGCCCCACATCTTTCTTGTATTGGGGGCCCCAGCTCTGGACACAGGACTCCAGCTGGGGCCTCCCAGGGCAGAGTAGAGAGGGACAATCCCCTCCCTGTCCCTGGTGCCACCCCTCTGCTGATGGAGCCACAGAATCTCTGTGGTTGAGAGGTTTAGAACTGTTTTCTTCCAGTAGTTCCATGCCTGTCATTGCCTCAACTGAAGTCTATTACTACTTTTTTCTTTTTGTATTCCTTGTCTTTTCCATCCCCAATACAGTTTCCCTTTGCCCTCTAGTTCAAAAGAGCTTTGGGAAGGGGGGTAAATCTTCAGGCTGAAATGCTCAGGTTTATTAATAGCATAGAGTTACAAAACAGAATTCCTGCAGCTAGAGTTGAAAAACATCCCCTGAAAATGCACTTCATGCACTGCTAAAATAGCAGGTGAGTATTTCCCTTTGGGGTTGTTGCCATGAATCAGTCATTAGTGTTTAAGAATTAAACATGATACAGTAGTTGGCATTCTCCCTGACCAGCTGAATGTGTTCTGTCCTTAAAGTGGATTTAGTTTCCACTGTTCTTTTCCTGGTATCTTAGCTGGCAGCAAAGTAGGCAAGCTGCCATGCCACTGGGGGAGCAGAGAGCATGTTCTTGTGTATTAGATCAGCTTTATTGACTTAAAATAGTTGTTAAAATGTGAAGCTTCTTGAAATGTGAAACTTCTATGTTCAGAATTAGTCCAAGCATGTTGATTGATACCAGTGGCCATTAGAAGGCTGTGGTTGTGGAATCTGTGCCAGAAAACTTGACAAAAGCTGTGCCAAGTAAGACAGCTGCTGCTACACATGGTTTCTAACAGTACTAACTTTTCAACCCCTGTGTTTAGAGGTTTTTCCACAGGGCATATTGTTAGTACAGCCTGAACCCAGTGATTAGCATGCTTGGGAACACAGGTCTCCCTGATACTGAGAGGGAGGGGAAGAAGGAAATTAAAAAAAATCAATCTAAGGAGTTACCCACCAGAAATCTATTTTAGCCTCATGGAACTTGAATACTTGGGGGGTGGGTGGCTTGAGAGATGGGGAGAGACAATGCAGACTGGGTAGGTTCAAGTAGAAATCTCAATAAATAAATGTCTAATCCTGTATTTTAAATAGCAATTTTTCATGTGATTGCATATTTTACATTATATCTGCCTGCCCCTTATGCTATGAGAACAGAGATCCATGAAAAGCTGTCTTAAATATGTTGTTGCTACTGTTTCATAGGAAACTTTCACAAAATCTCCCCATCTTTGAGTCTTTACTTTTCTGTGGAGTCTTCCTTATGTATTTCTGAAAATAAAAGTTTAGAAGCAACTGATGTAAGTTCTTTACATTCCAGCACTCAGCTAATTCTAGCATGCATGTTTTCAGAGTTCAGATGTATCTTTGGAACCTGTTGTAGTGCATTCATCAAGTCTGAATTTTCAGAGAGAAGAAAACCCCAGTGTCTAAAAAGTCTTTATGAACTTTTAGCTGCAGTAATTCTACTTTCTTTTTGCAGAAGTTAGTTATTACAAAGTTTCTTCTCCAGAAAGATTTTCTTTCTTTTTATTATGAGAGGGAATTCATTTTAGGTATGGATTTGGTAGAGGAAAAAAATATTTTTCACAGTTTGTAGCTGTAAAAAAAACCCCACCCAGATCATCTAGTCTGACACCACAACTTAAGCAGACCAAAAATTTCATCCAGTTTTGCTAATATTGAACTCAACAACCATACTGAATGTGATAAAGAAAGGACATAAACAAGAATGGCCTGCAGTCTGAACCTGTAAAGGTCAAAAAATAGAGAAAACATCATTTCCTTTTGTTGTTGTGTCAATAGTTAATGATCATTATTATTGGAAATGTGTCTCTGATTTTTAATTGAATTTACCTAGCTTTACCATCTGTCCCCTGGGGGGGCTGGTTGTTTTTTTATATGATTTTCCACACTTACTGAGGAGCACAAAGCAGCTCTAGCACACCAGAGAACAGGAGTAGAGCTTCCCACTCAGTCCCAGCATCCCAATACAAGATGTCTAAACTGCCCTTGGGGGCTGCCCCAGTGCTCCCATAACCCACTGTCCAAGCTGCCCCAGGAGGCAGGTGAGCCTCTCTAGCATACATGACTGGCAGTTTACCTGAGCAGGCTCAGAAGTTTATTCTTCACTGGTGCAGCATTCACAATTCCCATGTTGTAGACTGTGCAGAGGCTGCTGTGTTCTTCATGTGCCTGGCAGAGGTATCTACGAGATGTCTGTCGGGTGAGGACTGCCTATGAGGATCAGGGGTGGATGGACTTGGGATAATCCTGTGCTTCTAGCCTCTCTGAAATTCCTCTGAAAGGTTCATGGCTCACTGTTAGGCTTTATTTCCAAGCTTTAGCAATGGCCAAATTTTGCTATTAGTAGCTGTGCCAGGCAGTATCACATTGCTGAAGTACACATGCTGATGCAAACACTACTTTCTGGTTTATACAGGCAAGTATAAAGTAAGTCCTTTGCCACCTTTTACATGGTGATTCTTCCCTTATTTGATGAAACAGTGCCACTGATAATGGGTGCAGAATCCTCTCCCAGTTATGAAAATGAAAATTGCTATGTTAAGGAATTTAGACTGAGACTATGAGAAACCCAAACGTTATACCCAATGGCAAAACTCAGTTTGCATTTGATGAGCTGGCACCCCAGGTGCTCCCATCATGGTGTGTCAGGGATTTGTGGAAAGCTTGGAGGTTTACAGTAAAAATTCTCCCAGAAGGAAGAGCTTGGCTTGCAGGAGCAATATCACCATACTGAAACTTTAATCGTGGTCACTGCAGGAACTTCAAGCTCAGCAGAAATCAGGTTGATGTTTGCATTGTTTCTGTGAGGGAATTCATAAGGGGAGGAGTGGCTGGAAGTGTGTTACTGCAAAGGTAGCTGATGTAAAAACACAGTGGAGAAAGGCTCAGTGTTGGACAATCCTTTTGAGATCCATTGTTCTGCGAGCTGAGCTCAATTTACATCTAACTCAATGTTCCATTGCCTGCCATGGATTCTTTACATCAACATTTAAGTAACTGGGAGGTTAACTGCCAGTTGTGCTGGGATGTGACATACAATAAATTTAGAGATTGGAAATTCAGAGCAAAGGACAGCCACTGGCACTCCAAATCGTGCTGTCCTTATAAGCTCAGAGCTTTCAAGCTGCTTAGGAGTTTGGTATGTATGAGTGTTTTGTTTCTTCCAGACCTAGGGCATCTGCTTTATAAGTGTAAGCATGTGTCTAGAAACTCTGCTGCAGCCTAGGCTGAAGGAAAAAAGCATCAAGCCTATAGAGGGAGTATTCTAACAAGGAAATGTGATGATGGAATCTCTGCTCCAAAGGAGGCTCCAAAGTGTGCAGGGGGAATCAGCCAGCCCCTTTCCAGTGGTCTGTGGGGACAGGACAAGGGGCAATGGCTGCAAGTTGGAGCACAGGAAGTTCCACACCAACATGGGGAAGAACTTTTCCCCAGTGAGGGTGAGGGAGCCCTGGGACAGGCTGCCCAGGGGGTGTGGAGTCTCCTTCTCTGGAGAGATTCCAGCCCCGTCTGGACACCTATCTGAGTGATATGTCCTAGGGAGCTGCTTTGGCAGGGGGTTGGACCCTAGGAGCTCTCCAGGGCCCTTCCAACCCCTACGAGTCTGTGATTCTGTGATTCCTAAAAAGGTGTTTGTCTAGGCAAAACCATTACTTCTGTGACACATTGATCAGCATTTTCTAGATAGCTCTTCATGGAGCATGCTACAGTTTACTAACATTTATGGTCTTTCTTGTGTTTCCTTTCATGGGGTGAGTGCCACAAGTTGTGCAATTTACTTTCNGTTCCAGCCCCTCACCACTCTCTCTGTAAAAAACTTCCCCCTAAGATCTAATCTAACCCTTCCTTCCTTTAGCTTTAATCCATCCCCCTTGTCCTGCCATTATCTGCCCTTTTAAAAAGTTGAATCCCCTCCTGCTTATCAGCTCCCTTCAGGGACTGGCAGGCTGCAGTGAGGTCCCCCCACAGCCTTCTCTTCTCCAGGCTGACCCAGCCCAGCTCCCTCAGCCTCTCTTTGTAGGGCAGCTGCTCCAGCCCTCTGAGCATCCTCGTGGCTCCTCTGACCCCTCTCCAACAGTTCCACATCTTTCTTGTATTGGGGGCCCCAGCTCTGGACACAGGACTCCAGATGGGGCCTCACAGGGCAGAGCAGAGAGGGACAATCCCCTCCCTGTCCCTGCTGCCACCCCTCTGAATTTATCTGACATACAAAAATCACTATTTTGTTTACAGTCTACTATGTTTTCTCTTTACTCTAAATCTTTGTGGTGGTTTTGAGGATAGCAGTTAATGAGAGATGATTAATCTGAAAATCTCTATTAAGGTTTTAAAAGGGACTTGTGTTATTTGGACCCATAGACACTATTTTTTTATTCTTAAAGATTTAAGCTCTTTTTAAAGAGCTGGAAAAAACAACCCAATGGTTTTCTTTGAAGATTCTTTTTCTGTATTTAACTCTAGGAATGTGATTTGTTTCTGGAGCCAATGTACAGTAAAAGCTACTTGCAGAGAAATTCAGTATCTGTGAGCAAATGCAGCTGATGTTTACTTCCCACTGGGCTGTGGCAGTAAGCCAAGGGCACTGTTGTCCCATTTAAATTTATTAACTTCATTGAAAATCAAAGAAGCTGTATTTGTGGTTGATTTGAAGCAGAAGATATCTTCAGCAGTAAGCACCCTTGCCAATTTACAGCTAAATCTCCCTTTTAAAACTGCATGGTTCCTCTTGACTGCTAGTGTCATTCTTTCTGCATTTAATATATTAACAGCTGCTGGACAAGTGGTTGATGTGTGGCAGCTCCCATCAGTTGTAATAGTGTAATTAGTGCCTCAGAGGTTCAGGCCATTTGTGTGTTGCCATTTTCTGTCTGACTGAAGTCAGAGGGGAAGGACTGGATTCTCCAGTCCCTGCTTGAGGACAGGACATGTGAAGTAAGGGGAGGCAGGCAGCGTGCAGGGTTTTGTCTCTGCCCTGGTACCCTTGTCTGTGTTCCTGGCTGACTGCCTCAGGGCTCTCCTAACTTACATCCAGCTATCAGTTTACACTATCTTTTCAAGAAGAATTCATTTCTCTCTTGCTTTGCTGGGTTCACAGTTTTAACAGCCTGAAAGTTCCCAAATTTAGCAACTGCTGGGATTTTCTGCTGTCCTGTTTTGCATGTGCCTGCTCTGTCTTTCAGGAGGTGTGAGTGACTTACAGCTTTTGGAAGGCACTTAATGGCTTAGCTGAGCTACACTCACTGTATGACTGGTGCAAGGCAAAGACTTCATGTTTCCCAGGCAGCTGACAGTAGTCCCAATGGGTCATTCTGACATCCAAAGATAGCCTTAGCTGGCATCCTTAGTGTCCTCTCTTTACACACAAGCTGTGCTCTGGCTGAGGAGAGTCACAGCACACAGTCCTGGAGGAGGTTTGCAGTGGTTGGCTTTTACAGCTTTGAATGCCAGTAGGAAAGGCAGAGTCTGTCCATGTGTGTTAAATCTCAGACTTTATCAGGCAAAGAGCAGAATAAGAACTCAGTTTTTCAGTGATACTCACATTGCTTTGTGCTTTGCCCAGAAACTCCTGTTAAGCCATCATATCCAGGTAGAACATGCAGTGAAGTGGTTAAGCTTGTCTTGTCTTGGACAAACCCACTTTCCACTCAAGCATTTGAATGTAAGGAAATCTCTTGTTTCAGGCATCTACCTGCACTCACAAAATGAGATACCTGTACATGATTAGCATTTTTGCATTGTAGAGCTCTCATTCATTTATTGTTTCCTTAGACATTTCTTCAACACTCCCTTCAGCCATCCTGATTTTACCTGAGCAATAGGCAGGACTTGAGATTTTACAGCTTCCAGCAGTGTGCACACACAGACTCTGCTGTCCCAGCATAATTGCCTCAAACATGTAAAACTTCTGACCTGTAGCTAATTTTTGAGTGCCCATCTGTAACTTTTATGCAAACACAATTAGAAATAATAGTCATTTAGAATTGCCACCTAATGAGAATTTAGTGTGGGAAGAAAAATACTGAGTTTTAATTACTTAATGGAACTGTATATTTTCCTTCTGTTATAAGGCATGTTTTTAATTCAGAGTTGTAGAATTCAGTGTACTTTAACTTCAGCTAATGTCTTTCCAGTAATCAAACCAGCTTCATATTGTTAAGTACTTTAATGGGATATGATGAGTAAATCTGGAGCTGTAAAAGAAATCACTTTTGTATTGTATGTATCAATTGTAAGAAGTGAAAGAGGGATTCCTCTGAGGAATGAGAGCATCTGAAGGAAGAATTCCTAGTTTAAAAGGGGACTAAAATGTTCAGTAAAGTGAATGCACATACTTAATAATTCCTAGGGATGAAGATGTCTGCAATGTTAATGTGCATAGATGAGTGTGTTTTAAAGTTTGATTAAATGTCCTCAGATTGCAGTAGCTCTCAGCAGTCCAGAAGAGTGTACCCCACCAATTCATGAAGGTATTTACATTTCCATGAATTAAGTATAGCAGTGTGTGTGAAGATTGTGGTCTACCAGAGTATGATACAAATACATTGTGAAACCCAAGGAGAAACCTTCAAAGGCCTTTCTGTCTGTGTGTCTTCAGCAAGCAAACCATTCATACAGCTGTGTTAATGAGAGTTGGAGTCAAGAATTAAAACAGGTTTCATTGTATATACAGCCCTAAAAAGTATGCTTGCTTATATGAACCCTCTTCATTCCCATTTGGAAATTAAGTTATTAATGTTTTTCATCAGCCTCATAATGATTTTTGAACGTTGTGACCTTCTTCTGTCACACCAGGGTGCTCACCATATACAGAAACTCTGAGCTGTATTAGGCAGAATAGCAGATGTAGGTGACTGATAGCAAACTCAGACACTGAAAACTGAACCATCTTTTAGGCTCTTTATCTGACAGCAGAGATACTTCACTCATCTTTTGTTCTAAAGGGACACCATGAACAAGATCTTGGACTCCAGACCAGTGTAGCCTGATAGTATTTCTTGCTCTTGTTGCAGCAGTATTGTTTGCCTTCACAGTTTATGTTCTTGGCAGGAAAATGCTGTTTTGCCATGGATAGCTGTACTTTGAAGATTACTCTGTTTTTCCATAGTTTAAGCATGGATTTTTTTCCATGTCAGACTTCCTGACAGTAAGCATGTTGGGTTTTGCTGAAATACTGGATGGGGAGTGCAGTCAAAGGAGTTCCATCCATAAAAGTCTTGACAGCAAACTTGTGAGTCTTTCAGCAGAGTATTCTTTTAGCAATACAGATCTTGGAATTCCTGCTTGGTGTTGCATTGGTTGTGAGAGATGAGAATATTTCATGGAAGCTGAGGTACAGCTTCAGCTACCAGCATATCCTCATTTTTTCTTCCAAGAGCAGAGGTAACTTTTCATAATCGCTGTCTGACTTTGCTGAACAATTGGAAACCCTTGTGACAATTTTGAATCACTTAGGGAAAAAAAAAACCAACCAAAAGATTTCAGTTTGGATCTGACAAACTTTGTCTCTTTTCTAAGTTGCTGACCAACAGAGAAGAGAGAAACTGAAAAAGAAGATAGCCAGGTGTGAAGAGGAAATGAGTGTGGGTAAAGCTGCCTTCCGATCCAGCTCGAGAGAGGGTGGAAGGCTGCTGCCATCCTCTTTTGGAAAGGTAGATATTTTCATTTTGTTTAGTAGATATCCTAGTCTACTTGCCTCCCAGAATAACAGCTGATCAGTGCTGTGCAGCAGCTCTAGAGGGGTGGACTGGCATATTTCAAGCAGCAGAAAATAGACAGGGGTCTTCTGGCACGTGCCCAACACCAAATGCATGTCTCTGCCTTGCAACAAAGATGGCAGGTATCTTGAAGAAGAGTGCTTGGGGTTAATCCAGGCTCTAGTTACCCACTTTCATCTCAGCTGAAATTCCAGTGCCCTCTCTGTCATGCCAGAGCTTTCCACCATTTCCTGAGGCAGAACTCCAGTTACTACTACCATTCATTGCAGAAGAATCGAGGATCTTTTTTCTTCCTGTATCATGGAAGACCTAATTAGGAAATATATTTCCTATCTAACAGTGTGCTGCATGCTCAAATTGCAGGCACTCAAAGTGAGAATAGTACTGAAGTGCTTTTCTGTCTATATACACAGGCTCATTTATTTTGGCTGGCATTTCATCCAGATGTGTTCTTTCTGTTTCCAAATAATAAATAAATAGACTAATAAATTACACTGTCTTTTTCATCACTGCAAAGAGTGCAACTTGGAACAGAGGGATTTTTTCACTCTGTTCATTTTAATAGCAAATGCTTCCTATGTTGTTTAAATATCTGTGGAGCTGGAGATCATTTCCAAGTAGCACAGAAGACTCACCGTTCCTTTGCTGTGTGACAGGCAGTACTGAGTGTGACCTCACTGCAGTGCAGGGAAATAATGCTTTGTAATTCAGTAAATGGCTCTTAGCTATGGATGGAAGTGCAGGCATGCATAAGAAAAGGGAGGAAATGTAATATTTAAAGTCCACATGATTGCAGTCACTGTTGCCATTAGGAAGAAGCTGGTTGCATAGCCTCTGTTTGTGGAACTGCTCCAAAAATTGGAGTTGGGATGAGATTCAGCACAAATTCTTCATATGCATCTTGCAATGTTAAGAGAGGAATGCAAGAAAAAGAATTCTCATTTATCTGTCAGCAAATTGCCTGAATATACTCATCCTTCCATGAATTACTTTATGATTTTGCAAAGTAGAAAAGACTGTTTGTCTTCCACATATGGAAGATACCATGACATCTGTATCTAGAATGCTAATACTATGTAGTCTGTCCAAATGCTGCCAGGGTTGGAAAGCTATCTCCTAGTGAAATCCATAGGTGTATAATGTTTATTTTTCTGTACCAAGCTGATTTGGGTTTTGAAACATTCATCTGAGTGATTCAGCAGGTGAAACTGCATGAAGCTCAGTGTGACTTACCTCTGAAGAAAAAAGGAACCCAAATTGAGCTGGCCATGAGTAAAAATCTCTGATTTGAACAAGAATTGGTATCTCATATCCCAGGTTGAGATAATCCTATTAATAGGCATTTCTGGCTCCTAACAAATTTTAAAAGAAATTAATCCATGTGAGAAGTCAGTTGGAGGAAGGCGTTTACCCATGTGAAGCGTGGCTACCATTCCTTGCCTTGACATTTCAAGATCCCTTTCAACCTGTTTTTTGAGACTGTTGCTTTCTTAAGAATGACAGTTATGACCATCTGCTTGTGCATATGAAACACAGAATAAGAAATGCCACTAACTGATTCCCATCTCTCCTGTTGATCTGGTGTGCAGCACACGCGTGTCGTTGTGTGAATTGCCTACTCAGATGATTGGTATTTAAAGATTTATTACCCTGTTAGCATATTAACAGTCTGAAGCTGTATTGTATTTGAACTGGCTCTGTCAGAATGAGAGATGTGAGTGTCTGAAAGCAAAAGAACCTCGTGAGCATCAAAGAAAAGGTGTTTCCATCACAAGTGCTCAGCACAGTTTTCCTTTGGGGCTTCATGGTGACAATCACCTCTCCTGCTGGTTGTTTGAATTAATCCAGTTTCATATGCACATTAAGTACTCCCCCTTATTAATAACATCCCAGTACTGGATGAAACGTTACCACATTGTACAGCTAAACACCACACATACAAAAGGAAGGGATGTAGGAGGAACATAGCTTTGAATGAGAATAATGGTTACTATTGATGCCAGGATGCAAACTCATTGTATCCATACAGGTCTTAGTTGTTCTCATATTTGTGTGAGTTTTCTCTCTTGCCTTTCTCAGTTCCTAACTACTTCTCAAAGTGTGTAATTAAAGAAACAGATGGCATACAAGGAGGTTATGAGGCAGCTTGTCACAGGAGACCTTTGCTCCATGCAGGCAGTGGAGAGCAGGTGCTCAGCCCACTTAGAGCAATATTAGAGTGGCTTATAAATGGAGCTGTCTCAAGTTAAAAGAATCAGAAGCTCATTTATTGCAACATTGCAGCTTCTCTGTCTTGACAGTAGAGTTCATAAAGGTGCCTCTGTGATCTCATTTGATGATGGTAGATGAACTATTCTCTTGGAAGTCCTTTTTGTAAAAGAACAAGTTAATTTCAAGACTTAAATACATCTTGGTGTAACTTCAGTGACCCCAGTGAGAGGTGCCTGTGGACCTTTCATGTGAAAATAGATTTAGAAAGCTTTATTTTTAAAGGTGGCTTTTTTGGGGGGGGGAGGAGGAGGACATGGGGGTTTTTGGTTTGGTTTTTGGTTTGTTTTTTTCCCTAGGACAACTGATACCTCAGTGGCTTTTGAATTGAGAGATTGAACTTTATTTAGAAAGTTAAAGTAACTTAGAAGTCTGGATTCTTTCTCTGTGTTACTTCTCCTGCCCATCAGATGACAGTGGTATGCTTTGATCTGTGTTTACTGAACTTTCTGTTCCCCAGAGTCTGTGAAGATTCAGGGGTTCTCTCTATAGGGGCTTGTTGCAAGTAATACTCCATTTACCCCAATTTTTTGTCTACCCAAACTGAAGCATATGTACATAACTTATGAAAGCTTTTCAAGGGGGGGTTATTACCACTGAAGTGTGTGGCTGAGTAAATCTGTGTCTTTCAAAACAAATCACAGTTGGTACTTAGGATACATTTGAAGACAAGAAAAAAGGTTTCCTCAAAAATAAGGAATACTTAAATTTTGGATACTGCTGTGTTTACCCTGTACTTCTGTCTTGGTATTGGATCAGCTGAACTGATTCCAAGGGATAGGACATGTGGCTTTTGTAAGGTGTAGCTGTGTAACTGGCTAATATCACTTGTATGTTTTGAGTAGTATTACTTTGTGTCTTGCAGGGCACCAGTCATCATGTGTTCTCAAACACTTCTGCAGTTCCATTTATATTGCAGCTACATTAACTGTTTTAATCACTGAGAGTAAAAAATAGACAAGAAAAATTAAGCTGGTTATGCTACATTTATATATGCTTTTCCATACATAAGGGTATGGAATTAGCTTTGCAAAACATCTGTATAGGTGGATTCTGAAACTTTCCAGTCTTATCTGTTTTCTGTAGCACTGAGCTACCACTGCAAGTACTTTATATGCAAACAATTCCACTGGTAAGCCTTATTATACTGCTTGCTAACACAGGCATTTGTGTGGCATTGTTACTGCATGTTATCAGTTCAGCATTTAATTATGCTGGAGTAGTAAAATAAAGTTGGCTCCCATGAGACACCATCAAGAAGGGCTTATTTTGGCTCAGCTAACTAAAAAAATACTACCTCTTTGCAGTAGAAATCAGCAGCTGTGGACATTTTGGGGTACTGGAATAGCATAGAGAGGGCTTACTGCTGTGGGGGAAAATTGTTGTGTGGAATTGTTGTGAAGGAAATATGTGGTATGGCAGCAGTGTGATCTGTGAGGTAATTTTGATGGCAAACCATCTGCACTTTTAGTATTCCTGCATAGAGCATTTGTTCCCTGCCTCAAAATGTGAATCTTGAGGTTTTATTCAAAAGATCAGGTGGTTCTGAAAGGGAAAGAATGGAACAGCATAGCTCCAAAGCAGTGACAGGAGCAGCCTTCATACAGCAAGAATCATACTGCTTAAGAACATCTTTTTATGGGATTTGAAGGATAGGATAGGATAGGATAGGATATAGGATAGGATAGGATATAGGATAGGATAGGATAGGATAGGATAGGATAGGATAGGATAGGATAGGATAGCATAGGATAGCATAGGATAGGATAGGATAGGATAGGATAGGATAGGATAGGATAGGATAGGATAGGATAGCTGTGTATGTTTTTTATAATTTCCATATGGATTAATTAGAATGTCAGGATAGGCTGCTGGGTCAGTCTGTGCATCTTCTCAACTGGCAGTTAGGGTTGTATGTCATGAATAAATGCATATCACAACATATATTTAAGTTGGATCCATGTCATTCACTCTTTCTCAGGCTTTCTTTAGGGGAGCTCTTCCTTCAGTGGCTTGAGGAACACAATGCTTCCACCTAGCAGTTTTTACTTGTTTGATAGAAGCATGAAAGAGATGAATGAGACACATTGAAATCAACTTTCCTTTCTCCCTTTGCTCTATGGCCTGTACAAGGGTCTCCTTGTTCTTTGTTCAGGTGGTGGGGCTACATCAGTAAGTTCATCTCTCTGTTAGCCTATCTGAATCTAAACTTAAGGTTTATTAAAAATCTGGTCCTTAATTTGCCTTAGAAATTGAATTTTCCTCTTAGGAAACACTCCACTTGCATAGATTCTCTTAAATATTGCAGCACTTAATTGCTGTTGATGTGGAGTTTTACAAGCTGAGTGTAAGGAAAGGAAAAGAAGTACTTTTAAAAGTCTGGCTAATCAGTTAAAAATCAATTTGGGTTTGTTGTTGCTTCTGAATTTTGTTTTCTCAGATGTCATTCTATTTTAGCTGTTGCTTTGCCTTGTATTATACTGATTGTACAGTGCAGCACTGAGATTTTCCAGAACAACACTGTCCTCAGCTTGTCTCCCTCACTGTGGCGGGACCTTGGTCTCTGGGAGTGGTACTGCTAGGTGGGCTGAGTACACACCATGTGAGTCATCTCTTCTCCTCATAAAGTTGGGTGTAATGGAGCTTGAGCTGCAGAAATAGCTATTGTTCATGCAAAATGCTGTTAGGCTTCTGGTTTAATCTTCTAATTCTGCAATGTGGCTGTACCTGGAGATTGTGAAATGTCATACATCTGATTCACTGACTGATACAGCATTCTGTGCATGGCTGTATCCTAGGGAGGAAAAGAATATACAACATCTGTCTTATTAAGGTGCTTCCTATGTTTTCAGACACATTGTCCAGCATGTTTACCAGTGCACATACCTTGTCCAGGTATTTATGCTTTGAAGTTGCAAATTTTTCAAACTTCTCTCTATGATAGAAAAAAAAAAATTTAAAAAAGGAATTACTCTTTCTTATTTGGCCAAAAACCAAACCAAACAAAAAAGCTTAAGATGTTACTCCCTTAGATTTAGTTGTGTTTCTTTCTTACTTATTTTTGCCACAGTGTTGTAATACAATTTAGGAAGACTCTTGAATTCTTAAACTTTAATATTTGAAAATTGTTTGAGAATGTAGGAAAAATAGTATGGTCTTCCAAAGAAATCATTCTTTAACCTTCCTCAATTAATAGGCTTTGCTTTCAAATTCTGATTTTAGGTTATCAACTGTCTCTTATCTGTGAGATCAAAGTTACTTTTCTGTTAAGATGCAGCCCTTCCAAAATTGAATGTGGTGGAAAATCCACCATCACGTTGGATAGGGCAGATTTATGTTCATAGTTGTCACTAGTCTCTGGTGTACTTGGTTTCCTACTTACTAACTACTCACAGTATTTGTTGCATTGCTTGACTTCACTAAGTTTTTAACTTGCTCAAGACTTCAAAGTAACCACACAGGTCTCAAAGATAAAAAGAAGAGGTGCATCAGTGAGCTTTTACTGTAAGGGTTCCCATTGTGTTCTGGTTGCCCTCTCCAGCCATGAGATTTGTTTGGCCAGGTTGTGTACAAAAGGGATGGCTGCTGAAAACTGCAATTCAGTGTTCTTACAAGCTAAACTTCACACCTGGACTTCAACCTGCAACTAAAATAGACTTGTATTGTGCTTCTTTTGGTGAGGAGTAAGTTAGCTGACCATAATTTTAGTCCAAACCACACACTACCTTAGCCATATCACCACGTATTGCTGGTTTGTCTCTATAGGTTCATTGCCTTACAGCCTTTTAACTGTATCCTTCTAAACTAACATTGAATTTGGCTCTTCAGAGGGATCTGAACAGGCTGGACTGATGGGCTAAGACCAATGGGATGAAGTTTAACAAGGCCAAGTGTAGAGACAGGAGATGGGACAAGGGGAAATGGCAAGAAGCTGTGCCAGGGCAGGTTTAGATTGGACATCAGAAAAAAATATGTTACTGAAAGAGCTGTGAGGGCCTGGAACAGGCTGCCCAGGGAGGGGCTGAGTCCCCTTCCCTGGGGGTGTTCAAAAAAAGGGTAGATGAGGTACTTAGGGATGTGGTTTAGCTGAGGATGGGAATGGTTGGACTTGATGATCTTCAAAGGTCTTTTCCAACCTTGTGATTCTGTGAATATGAATTTGCTTCTGAGAACTGCAGTATGTTTTTAAGCTCTAATATGTTGAAGGAAACCATTTCTCTGCCATCACCTGAAATGGAGTCTGTCTGTTGTTAAACTCAGCACGTTGCTGCCTGTCCCGTTTAGCGATAGTAAGCCAACTACTCGTACTGTTGGCTTTCTGTCATGTTGGAGGGAAAGCTTCTGTGTAAAGCCTGTGTACCTGCTGGGTTGAGAAAGGAGAGCAGGGTAGAAACTTGACTGTCTGCTGGAAGACATCCTGATTGTATTACTGTGGCAATAAGGACATGTCTCATAGAGCTGGATGCCATTACTCAAGGTAAAATCCTGTGTTTGTACCAAAGTTGTGCATGTCCTGCCTATAGAAAGAAAGCGATCACATGCAGAATAAACTACAGTGATTTGTAGTTTTCCTATTCTGTCTTAAAGCACACTACAGTATTCTCCATGTTGGCCTAAGGTGAATCAGTGGGTGGTGTCCCTTCCAGAACACACATTGTCAGGGAAGACAGCAGGCCTGCCGGCGGCCTAGCGCTCTTCTCCCAAGATTTAGGCCCTGACAATATCCTCCTGTTCCCATGAGGCAGGAAAAGTTCCTCATGCTGAGAGGATCCTAATAATCACATTCCCAAAACACAGCGGCCTTGATGCCAGGGGTCCAGGCTGCCCTAACCCAAGAAGCAGTTCTGGGAAGGTACTTGGGAGTAACGGAACATGTTAGGAACCAGCCATCACAAGCTGGTCAAACAGCAGGTGTGCGGGTGCTTTTAGGCCTCAAAGGGAAACTAAGGATATTTAGCTATAAGATATGCTCATCAGAACTCGTTAGAATCACTGACCAATCAGTGTGGTGTGAACAGTGTGTGTAGCCAATTAGCAGTTTTTAGCTTGCCACGTTTGCAGTAACAAAGGTCTAGAATCTGGGTGATTTCACCCAATCAATGGCTTCACCTGAAATTCATATCGAATTGTGTGCTGCTCTCTGCCGGTCTCCACACACACATTGTTGCCTCTCTCTCCCAATCCTATTAGCTTCAACCCCACACTTGAAGGGAACACATTCTATGAATTAGTCAGGAGGATAACTATGGATAACATCTACCTTATCTGGCACAGAGCACACCCAGATAAAATAATTTGCCTCAGTGCAATGATTTTTAAAACCGTATTGAGCTTTGGGACTAAAATGGCAAAACTCTTGGTTTGATGTAGTCATCAGTATTCTGGAACAAAGGGCCAATGTTTTGCTCCTGAAGCAAACCATTTCCTTTCTTAGTACTTATTTCAGCCCTGCTGAGAAGGACTTGGGGATTGTGGTGGATGAGAGACTGAACATGAGCCAGCAGTGGCTCTGGCAGCTGGCAAGGCCAATGGGATCCTGGGCTCCATCAGCAGAGGGGTGGCAGCAGGGACAGGGAGGGGATTGTCCCTCTCTGCTCTGCCCTGGGGAGGCCCCAGCTGGAGTCCTGTGTCCAGAGCTGGGGCCCCCAATACAAGAAAGATGTGGAACTGTTGGAGAGGGGTCAGAGGAGCCACGAGGATGATCAGAGGGCTGGAGCAGCTGCCCTACAAAGAGAGGCTGAGGGAGCTGGGCTGGTTCAGCCTGGAGAAGAGAAGGCTGTGGGGGGACCTCATTGCAGCCTGCCAGTCCCTGAAGGGAGCTGATAAGCAGGAGGGGATTCAACTTTTTAAAAGAGCAGATAATGGCAGGACAAGGGGGATGGATTAAAGCTAAAGGAAGGAAGGGTTAGATTAGATCTTAGGGGGAAGTTTTTTACAGAGAGAGCGGTGAGGGGCTGGAACAGGCTGCCCAGAGAGGGGGTGGATGCCCCGTTCCTGGGGGTGTTCAAGGCCAGGTTGGATGGGGCCCTGGGCAACCTTGTGTAGCTCCAGGCCTGAGGTTGGTGTCCCTGCCTGTGGCAGGGGGGTTGGAGCTCTGTGATCCTTGGGGTCCCTTCCAACCCAGACCATTCTATGATTCTATGATTTCCAACTACTAGGTTTAAAGCCTGCTGGCACAGGGGCTGCTCTGCACCTAGTTTGTTTTTACAAAAATAGAAAGATTTTTACATAGAAAATACCTCCAAGTTGGTACCACCAGTAGCTGGGAGTACCCAACTCGAGTAGACTGGTAACTTGCAAAGCAATCAAATCTTGGTTTATTTTTTTCTAGAGTTTCTTGGAAGCAGAAGACAAAGAGGATCTCTTCCCCTGTGGTCAGCAGGCACAGTACCTCTCAAGAGCGCTGTCTCCTTACACCCAGCATGGCTTGGCTCACTCCAGTCCAGTAAAACATGCCAGAAAAAAATCTCAGAATACATCTAAGGCATCTAAATCAAACTCAAGTACATCCAGCACACGAAGAAAACACTCTGGGCTTTCAAGCAGTTGCTCTACTGAGAGTTCTGTGAACGTCAGGCATTCCCAGCGGCGTCGGGGACACAGCTCCAAAGCATGCACTGAGGATCTTCTGGACAGGCACTCTGAGCTCTTCACTCACAGCCACAAACCTTTTACTCCACGTACCTTAATATCAGATGCTAAATCTTTCCTGTCAGAGTACAGGTACTACACTCCTGCTCAAAGGAAAAGGAAAAATCCCCGCCAGCAACATGTGGAAGCTCAAGTGCAGACTGATGTGAGGAGGTACAGAGATTAAAGCCTTATTTTGAAACTGGAATTTAGATGTTACCATAACAGTATCTTCACAAAAACAACCCTTTTTCCCCCTCTCATTAACATCTGTATAAAACCAGAATAATTACCCTGCATTTATTCTAGATATGCTGAAGCAAAAGCTAGAACAGGATGTGATTTTCCTTCCTTCCCTGGCATATTTTACTGTCTTCTCTCTGCAGCAACTGATTTCATCTATACAGATTGGAGACAGAGTGTCCCTAGATCTCACCTGGGCTGGGGATAGTCATTCCCTCTCTCTTTTCTTTGCTCTCTCTGGCATACAGTTGTGCTTTCCCTCTTCTGAAGAATTAACCAAGCAGTTCCCCACTGTTGCCCCAGTAGTCACATATTTTCCAATTTGTTAACTAATAAACTAATGCATCATGCAAAGATTCTTTAGAATGCAGCTTTTTGTTATCTTTTTGTCATTTAAACTTAAAATCCTTCAGAGGTGTGCTATGGGAAATATTTTATACCAGATTAATGTCCTGCTCTTGCACTGAGCTCCTCCTTAACAAATGAAACAGGTTTGATTTAGTTTTGATTTTACTGATACTAACTGATAAAGAGAAATCCTTTCTCTTTTGAATGCTTGGTGCCTCCCTGTCTTCCTTCTTAGTTTTGTCCTAGAAAAAAGTAGGAATTTCATGACTGGCATTATGACAGCTTCAGCTATTGTAACTGTTGACTTTCTGACTGTGGGTCATATGTTTTCCTGATGCACTTTTAATGTGTAGGACCACCTCTGTTCTCAATTCTGAACAGTAATTTTGCATAATTTAGCAGTAAATATGCATCCAAATAATGGATTTGGGTCACCTCTGTATGATTGTTGTCATCCTTCAAAATGAACTCTTAGTTTTATGATGCAGGCAGAAGTTTGGCACAAATCTTCTAAAGTCTCCAAGACATTTTAGTAGTGGGATTTGTCCAGATTGGCAGCAAATTTCCACAGGTTTCTTTTTTGTTTGGTTTTTTTGGTTTTTTAAGTAATCAAATTACTATTAGAAGAATTCTGTAAGTAAAATAAATGTTCTACTCAGTAGGGTCACAAACTTATTTCTCTAGGAGCAGGTTATGGGTTACTTCTAAAGAGCTGGGACTATCTGAAGAGCAGGGAATTGTCTGTAGGAGGTTATGGGTTACTTCTAAAGAGCTGGGACTATCTGAAGAGCAGGGAATTGTCTGTAGGATGTCACTATGTTCTCATCCTGAGTGTTTTGAAAGTAACCTCCCTGGGAATCTAATCCAGCTCTCAATTTCCTAGCTTTCCATCTGCAGAGAAAGCATCTAAGAGGAGAGCTATGACTGAGCAGCAGAAGATGACATTGAAGGTAAATACATCTATCAGTCATGTGGGTACTGTTAGCACACCTTTGTTTTGGAGTATGTCCTCCATCTCTGCCACAGCAGCACAGAACTGAGTGAAGTTTTATTTTCTATATTGCCATGAGATGAATGAGTTCTGTAGAGGAGAGAGAGTTTCAGAAGAATGAGTGGAAACACTAAGAAAGAAAACACTGGGGCATGTGAGGAGAGATCTTTGGATATTACAGAATTAGTTTTTACAATCTTTGGCTATTGCAGAATTAGTTTTTACAAGGACACTATCATATCTCCTAAGGACACAGGGCTCCTGTACCTTAGTTTTCAGCAGAAGGTACCTCTTCTTCAAGGGATTTTTTTTTTGCCTTCATTTTTACATTGGGTGGCATATTCCAGAAAGCCCTCAACAGAAGGATTGGAACCAAGGAATCCCTTCCTCTGAGAAAGCACCCAAACCAGAGGGTGGTGAAGTCTTTCACAATACAGTTTCCTTTCTGTCTTGCTGAATGTGTCAGGAATGCTTTAATGAAACAATCCCACCACTTAAAATTCTACCAGCTGCTAAGATGATTTTTTTTTTGGTCACAGTCACAGAAATATTTGCATCTATCATTTTGATTTGAATTCCTAAGTGTTTGGGACAATTTAACTTATTGGTTTGGTCATTTGGTCTTTCAGAAATTGCCTTAGTGTGTGGCAGTTTAAGGTTATTACCTTTTAAAAATGAAATGGGATACCAGCATCTTTGGGAGGCAGAGGAAAGCAGGGCAGAAAACCTGAAATACTTCCCAGGAATTCAAGTCTGAAGTTATGTTGTCTTAATTTGTACTAATATTTGCATGGAAGAATTTGATTAGAAGTTAGGCTTTTACTTTGTGCTTTATCTTGTAGACACTATAAACAGCCCTATGAAACATAAGTACTTGAATAACTTTGGACTTTCTTCCTAAATAAAGGCTGGAGGGTCAAACTTTTCACATCTGAGGTTTGCTAAGGCAAATAATCATGTTTTATTCATTGGAGTATAGGGGTGACAGAGAGTATGTCTTTATAACTTCACTGAAAATTGAAGAGACACCATCAGAATTGATGTGTAGCTGCCCTCATTAAGAAAATGTTATGAGAATGTTTCACTTCAGTCCCATGAAGAACTTCTGATTTCAGTTGAGAACTGGGGTATCTGACTTTCTGGCTGGGGTAGAAGTGCCAGGTCATGCAGCTCTCCAGCTTCCAGAGTACAGGCATTAAAAATCCAGGTACTCAGCAAATTTACTTCCCATCAGTTTTGTGCAGGCAGCTCAAGAGCTGTGATTGTGAGTGCTGGTTCCTGGTTTTGTAGGCCAAATTTTACTCCTGTGGGTGACTTCTGAGCCCCTCTGGCTTTCAGAGAATTCATCTTTGACATCCTTGTCTGAGGAGGAATGTTCCACATCTCCTGTTGCCCCTGACTTCAATTTTGGGTGTCAGAATTGATGCCCCTTTGCTGCTCTATGTCTCAGTTTACTCAAAAGTTTCTTTAAAAAGATGTAATATTTATAGGGCTGCTTAATCACAGGCAGTTACTGGGTTCATGGCAATGGTAAAATCTGCTGTTTATCTGCACTGCTAATACAGATTTAACTTCTGTGTTGTAGGCTGAAGACAGAAGATACCCTGTGGATGAACCTGAGAGAGAAACAGCTGCTTTTCCCTACTCCTTCCCAAGGTGCCTGATTTACAGCAAGAAGGAATATTTGAAACATTCCTTCTTGCTTTCTCTCCAGCTGCTTCTTAAGCCATAAACTTTCTCTACCAATTGTCTTTGGAAGTCTCTTCTCACAGGACTTCTGTTTGGCTGAGGTTTTTTGGCCTTTCCCAACTTCAGAATTCATGATTTTCTCATGAGAAAGTTCCATTGGGAAGCCAATTAAGAAAGAGATCTCTGAAATACCTGAGTGATAAGGGTGACAGTGATGCAGTGTTAATCCAATTGCTGTACTAACAGTGACAGGACTAACTGTAGTCAGTACTGCCACTAAATTGGTGTTCCAGTTGGTATTTCCCTTCAGGAAAAAGGGTCTCCAGACATCCAGCCTTTTGAAGCTATGAGAGAATTGCAGACCAGAGGCATTTCTCACACCTCTTCCTGAAAATGTAACACTGAGATCCAGAATATTGTCTATGAAACAAGAACAGTGGTGGGAATCAGGCTGAACCCCAGGGCTCCCAGCTGATCTTTCTCATTGCTGATCTGTGCCTGACCCTCTGAGCTGCTCACTGGCCTCTTGTACAAAGGCATTTGTACCTGGGGGGGAAAATTGTACTCTGAGTAAAAACCCCACTCCTATGGATAAGAGAGCTCTGTGTAGCACCTGAAGTAACACTGAAGTGTTTTGAGGTATGAGAGCACTGCATGTAGTGAGGTGTTAAGAGTTCTCTCCAACCACAGCCCTTCAGGCTTCAGTGACAGCACTGAGATGGAGATTCTGCTGCTGGAGCAGCTTTTGGGGGTGGGTTTTTTCCCCAGAGGAAGTAGGCTAATGGCACAGCTTGGTGCCAGAAGCAAGTGAGATGCAAGGTGGTGCAAAGGGGTTTTAGAATGTTGTTCTCTTTCTTACCCTCTTGATTTCCTGCTTAGAGAGACATCCTTGTATTCTCAGCAGTCTGCAGCCAGGAGGACTATTGAGGCTGAGTAAGTATGATGAAACCCTTGTTCTGCTAGTTTGCAAACCAAGAAACCCTTCCACAAAACTTGAAACAGGAAATGAGGACTTAAAGGAACTGTTGTCCATAGTTTACAGGAGAATTGACTGGAGCACCTGCCCTACAAAGAGAGGCTGAGGGAGCTGGGCTGGGTCAGCCTGGAGAAGAGAAGGCTGTGGGGGGACCTCATTGCAGCCTGCCAGTCCCTGAAGGGAGCTGATAAGCAGGAGGGGATTCAACTTTTTAAAAGGGCAGATAATGGCAGGACAAGGGGGATGGATTACAGCTGAAGGAGGGAAGGGTTAGATTAGATCTTAGGGGGAAGTTTTTTCCAGAGAGAGTGGTGAGGGGCTGGAACAGGCTGCCCAGAGAGGGGGTGGGTGCCCCGTCCCTGGGGGTGTTCAAGGCCAGGTTGGATGGGGCCCTGGGCAACCTTGTGTAGATCCAGCCTGAAGGTTGGTGTCCCTGCCTGTGTCAGGGGGGTTGGAGCTCTGTGACCCTTGGGGTCCCTTCCAACCCAGACCAGTCTATGATTCTATGAATTGTTATAAAACACTTAAAAATTTCAAGGTGAATCTAAAAACTAAGAATCTTTGTTACAACTTTGGAAGAAACACAGCCTGCTCTTCTTGCCCAGTGGCTGTTCTTTAAGCATCTCCAGCTCTTTTGTGATCTGTAATCTCTGAAGCAAACGTTGGTGAAGTAAAAGAGCAAGTTGAAGGGCATTCTTGCCACACTTCTGCTCTGAAATGTGATGACAATTAGAAGAGATGTAAGTTATATTCAGAAATGCTGCTGATGCTTTATTGTGTCCTTGGGAAAGTTGTTTCATTCTTTGAGCTTTAGGACAGGTGTGTTCTTGCCTAACTTTAAGGATGTGATTTGGGTATCAAAGAACAGCTATAGATACCTCTCTTGACTACAGAGGGAACCCAAATGACATGCTTCATTCAGGCTGGATGACAGATTTTACTTCAAGTCCTGCAAAATCTCTCTCTTTTTTCCTTTTCCTTTTTTTTTCTTGTTTTTTTGTTTGTCTCTGTTTACTAAGACTGGAGGATGATTTGGAAGATTGGATACTTTGGGATAGTTAGAAGGATCTATCAAAGAGAAACAGCACTGAAGGATTTTCTTTTGGGGTTCTCTATCTTGGTGATTTCCAAACAGAACTCCAAACTTTTGGAGAACCCCCCATTTAGAGCAGTTGGCTTCAACATAGCTGGAAGGGCTGTTACAGCAGAGAGAATCTGATCAGAGGTGAAAGCCACATCTCACACTAGCAAGGATTTTGTATGTCAGAGAGATGTTGTTGGGAAGGAATGGAGGCTGTCAAACAAGCACTTCTTTTTCTGAGCTTCCACTGAGGACTAGTGATTTTCAGCTCCCCTCCCATTCCCTGGAAGCCCCTGTGGGAGCCTTTACTCAGACCATCAACCTGCAATTTTACACTTAACTCTGAGTTAGCTCCCCTTGCCAAGCAGGTTCTGAGCTTCCCAGATTTGCTCTTCTCCTCACTCAGGAGGAAATCCATGTTAATTTATACCACAGAAAGGGAACATAGACCCAGAGCACCATAGTGACCCTTCCAACCATCTCAGATGTTACACAGGGGGGTTATTGCTGTTCAGATTGAAGGACAGGCTTAGTTTGTCCTGATAGAATTAATTTTAAAAACAAAAACACCCCAGCAGCTGGTGCCAAGGACTGTACAGTGTCTTAATGGCATTGCCCTGAAGGTGATTGAATTTGTATAGTGCATTGTGTAATGGTTATCTCTACTTTAAAACATCTCACTTTGGGGTTTCTGTTCTTCCTGCAGAGAAGAGGAGCTCTTATATTTAGCTTTCATTGAAGATGTGACAAATGAAATTCTTAGCCTTGGGCTGTTTTCTGACAGGTAGGTTACAGCTGTTTGCAAGTGTGTAATGCTGTGTGAGAAACACCTGAACTCTGTCAGAAAGGGAAGTAGTGTTTGGGAAGCATTTCTTTGCCTTTAAGGACACACAGATACAGGGTGAACCCTGGCTTTTGCTTTGGTTCCATTTTTGCTTTATGTAAGAAAAGGGAACTAGGGGAGACCTCTGGGTCACCTACTGCAAGCTGCTGGGATGTACCAGGAGGTAAAACCTCTGTTAGAAGCTGACCTGGACCCCCAGGTGGAGTAATGCCAAGAAGAAACCACTTCACTCTGCAACATCTGTTTTGCTAAATAAACCAAGTTGCCAGTCTTGCACACAGCAGCTCCTCCCTCTTCCTTCTGGCCTTGTTCCTGTTCCAGTATGAATTCAGTGTCCAGCAGTGGCTGGCAGGATTACATGCTGTTTCAGATAAGGGTTCTCCAGTTGCCAAATCACAGTTTTTCAATACTTACTAAGTAACACTTCCTTTGTGCTGAGATTTTTTTCTCCTCCTACTTAAGCAGTGGGAGAGAACTCTCAGGACTGAGGCTGGGCTTTATTCCCTTTACTTACACATGTGTCTATCAGCCACCAAAGAGATCTTGGCTTGTTGGGCATGCCAGTCAAAACATCACTGGACTGTTGGTTTCTCCCATTGCAGAGACCCAACAGACCAGGTGCTACAACTCACCCTGTGGTTGTAGCTGCCCAAAGCCAGGTCTGCCTGCAGAGCCTGTGCCCACTGGGATACCTGCAGTGCATTATTGCAACAACCTCAGTGGTTCTTTCCAGCCAAGAAATTCAAATGCAAAGCTAAGGTCATGAATTTACATCCATGTGTTTAAAAGCTGCTTCTCTGCCTATGGAATTTTTTCATTTGCAGAGCCCTGGAGCAGCTGTTTGAGTGGCATATACAGGGAAATAAGGACCGACTGGATGAGGTGAGTGCTGCCCCAGCCACTCTCACCCTCTCTGCCTGTGACTCTGGGGTGCCAGCAGAGGGGAAGCCCCTCTCCCTCCATGAATGAGATGTGCAGACTCAGGGGTCGCAGCAGATCCAGAGTCACAAAAAAAGGGGCAGTGGTCACCTCAGTCGTGTGACACTTGGCTGTACAGTTCAGTCCCTTGACCACAAGCAGCCTCCCTTTCCCTGTGCCAGAATTAAGCCCTGAGTTCTGGGCAGACAGGCACCCTGGGGCTGGAGAAGAGTCACCCCTTCTTTCCTTCACCCCTCAGAGCAAAATGCGCCACGTTTTGGACGTGCTGAAGGCAGAGCTGGGCTGCAGCCTGGCCAGCAGCTCAGAACTAACCCATGCAGGCACAGAAGCCTTCAACTTGCTGGGTCTGCAAGAGCTGGATACAGTGGAAGAGCTTGAGTTTACCATCAAAAGTCAGAGGCAGAGAAAAGCGACTGGAAGTGGAGGATTCTTTGGGACCACAGACTTGCCCTTAACAGAACTGAGCAAGTGGGAATCTCCAGTGCTCAGGGACAGGTGGAAGGAGACAAAGAGCCAGGATGACTTTTCAGCTGGTGTCACTGAAGTGATGGAAGTTAGGACAGAGTCTAACTCTTGTGTGAAATCTGGAGAAGACACAGACACTTTGCCCTCACGTGAGGCAACTTTAAACTCAGGTACTTGTGACAGGGATTTAGAAGCCACCAAGGACCTTGATGATCTTGAGGAAAGCTTTGCAGAAGCTCTTCACATTTCACATGGCTACTCATAAGAGTAGCCAAAACTTAGCTGGTAAGGAGAGATGGAACAAGTTCTGTGGAGAACTGCTATTGCTTAAATAGTTTACTATATTAAATAGTTTATTTAATAGTTTACTATTTAAGCAATTATAGTTTACTATTAGTAAACTATACTATTTAGTAAACTATAGTTTATTGACTTGTGTTCAGTTTATTTCTGTTTAAATACTGCTAAAAGTCTCTCCAGCAGGATATTGTTAATTGGACATTAATGAATCTCTTTTAATGTGGACTGTAAAGAGTGTCAGTTACAAAGAGCTGTATTTTTCTATAATTGTATAACTCAGAACTAACTTTTCAGAATATTAAAATTAGATTTCTATTTTTAGAAAGCTGTAACAGTAAGTTATGAGAGATGGTTTGGGTTTTATTTATAATAAATACATTTATTGCTAGTGCAGTGGTGGTCCTGCTGTAAAGATCCAGGATTTTGTAGTCTGCAAGAGTTCAGCTTACCCCAGTGGAAGCAGGGTATGCTGCATACCTGCAGGGCAGAGGTGGAACTGCCTGTCCATCCTGGGAGAGGGCTTTGCTGGATGCTAAATCACACAGAGGCACAAAGGTTTGTTATCAGCTTTGTTTTACAGTAACTCTGCAACACTCTCAAAGAAACCTCTAAAGACAGCCAGCCACATAAAGCAACCTGCCTGGCACAGCTCTCAGCACTGCAGTGCAGAACTTAATTCCCAAAAAAGCCAAAGGCAGTGTCCTGGCTGCCTGGGCCACAACAGCAAGTGACACTTGTGGACAGTGACAGCAGACAGGGGTTTATCCAGCCATGGACCTGCAGATGGGCCACCAGCCTTTCGCTGCGGCACTCGGCTGGCTGGCTGCTAACTCTGGCCTGCAGCTGGAGTGCTCTGGCTCCCTGAAGAGCAAGGAAGGCAGTGTGAGGCTTTTACATCCCTCCATCAGAGCTTGGCTTGCTAAACAGAAAGCTGCCCGCAGGGCTGATGCAGTACAGAGCAGGGATGGCTGATCCTCCATCCATCACAAGTGGTCACAGCCCTTCTCCTGGCCCCAGGAAACTCCCTGGCTCTTCCTTACCCCACTGCAGCCCAAGGGCAGGATCCACCTGGGGAACTGCTCTTTCTCTTCTATGCACAATTTTACCACAGAGGGACTGGTTGGAAACCTAAAGGGTGTGGTTAGACCTGTCCAAGTGTAAAGCCTCTTTGCTCCTCAGCCAGGACTTCCTCACTCTCAGGGCCCTCTGTTTGGAGTTCTCCAGTCTTGGTCAATAATGGAATTTAGGGGGTTTCCCTCCCTGTCACTACTGTATAACTTATGTGTCATTTCAAATTAAAAAACCACTCTGCAAACTTTGGCTTGTGGTTAACAGGAGCCTGGGTGAAGATTAATAAGAATCTCATGGTTCAGTTCTGCAAATGACAACTACCCACCTAAACACCACAGCACTGAAAGGGGCCATGACATCACCTCACAGACAGGGGCAAACAACAACTCAGGTTCTGTAGCATGAGTAACACAAACACAACAGAAACAGTTCCTGACCATGTTTCCTGCTGAGCTGTCTGAACATCAGGGACATTTTTTCTGGGTAGATGGATAGCAGGGGGGTTGGAGCCCTGTGATCCTTGGGGTCCCTTCCAACCCATGCTATTCTATGATTCCAGGATAATGGTTCACAATTCAGGTTCAGATGGCTCCATTGGACTCCAAGGAGTCTGAACAAGGGTACTGGAGCATCAGCATGAACAAAACCTAGGCCCAGGAGTTCCATCTGCAGCGCTGAGAGCAGCCTGTGGCGCTGCAGGGACAGCACAGCTGCCAACAAACAGGGCCTCCCAGCAACCCTTCAGCGCTGCTGTTCCCCTGTGCCTGAGCACCAGTGAGAGGTCACAGGGACACAGCTGGGGGGAAGGAGACATGGCAACAGGAGGTGTGTGCTTAAGGGAATGTAGGAAGAAAGGAAAGGGGAAAGGGAAAGTGTGATTTATTTGAGCTCTTTAAAAGGGTGAGGCCTGTTCCCAGATGGAAACCGGTGCGGAGTCAAAGTTGAGGTGCCACTCCTCAACGTTGGCCTTCAAATGTATTTTTGAGCTCCCTGAGTTTTTCCACCTGTGCAGCACAGCCCGTGGGTTTGAGCCCTACAATCATGAACAGGGGAAAAACCACACTGGTAACTCAGGGCTGACTTGAGAGGAGCACACAGGGACCTCCAGCATCCCGCTCCCGCTTCAGGCACCCGAGGCAGGAGCACGGGCTGATCAGCCAGCGCAGGGCACTGCAGCTGCCAGATGCCTCCAGAGCCACCAAGCCTTTCTCCCTGACCCTTCCCAGGCACTAACCCTGCTGTCCTGAGGAGCCAGCACCAGGAGTGAACACTGACTGCAGAGAACAGCACAGCACCAGCAGCTCTAACAAAACCAACTTCTCTCTCCCCAAACCCACCACACCAGAGACTCCCCAGGATGCCGATCCTCCCCTTTCCTTTCTGGATGGTGAGACCTGCTCCATTCACAACCAACCATCTGCAGTTTCCTTGCCAAGTGGCAAAGCAAGCCACACACACACAGGGGAGTGGTAAATTGATCTGCACCCACCATTGCACCAGCACGGGTCACAACCAGTCAAGGCATCCAGTTTCAAAGCCAGTAGCAGGTCGTGGGCCAGCAGAGGCTGAGCGTGTCACAGGGATAGAGCATTGCTGGGGAGGGGAAGGAGAAGCAGCAGTTACCACTGGCTGGCATCAGTTGAGCTGTAGAGCACACATAGCTCACCTCCATCTCAACCACCTTAAGGAAAACCTGGGACTCCAGGCTGTGAGGCAGCCCACAAGTAGCAACAAGGAGAGTTAAGTGAAAGGAACCAGCATTAAGAATGCTGTGTCTGCTGTGCACAGGACTTTCTGTTCTCTGTAGAAAGCCGCCAGAGCAGCTGGGCTCTCTAGTCAGGCCTCCCAAAAGGACTGATCCTGCAGCTCACCCACCAAGCTACAGCAGCCAGCCAAGGGTGGGAGGTGTGCCTGACACCTGAGTGACAACACACAACAGTTGCATCTGCCTCCATCTTTTGAAACTGTGAGAGTGGCCTGCAAAAGGTGTGGGCTCTCCACTCAGCTCCACGTTTGGAGCTGGGGGAATGCCAGAGCTGCCAAACATCCATCCCCACCGGGCACATGCTGGGCCCTCGCTGCCCCTGCTGATCACAGGCTTTGGCACACACAGACTCCCTTGAAACCCTTCCTGCCCTACCACACTGGGGGGATGAAATTAGACCTTGAGAAGGGCAAGTAAAGGCTACATATATGGAGCAGGGAGGCATATGAAACTTGAGAGAGAGAGAAACTCGAACACAGCCTCAGCCAGGCAGGCCACAGAGCTATGCTGCCCCATATTCATGGGGGACAAGCAGCGTGACCTGTAGCACGAGGTGCAGAGCTCTCTGCAGCCATCTCAAGAATTCAGCAAGCCCACAGGACTCCCCTTACAGCATCTGTGTGAGGGCTGCAGCATGCCTTACACCTCCCAGCAGCCAGAGCCCCATTCCACAAGAGGAGTAACAGGACCAGGAGGTGACCCCAGCTCTTCCCTGCTGTTTCTCTCACTCATAAGCACGTTCACATGCCAAATAAGAGAAGCAACATGTCAAAGGCCATCAGCTCTCCTGACAGCCTGAGAATTCCTTGCAGGACCTCAGAGGTGTAGCCTCTCCAACTAGGAATTCAGCACAGAGGCATTTGGCACCCTGCTTTTTCCCAACATTTGACACAAGCAAGACCAGACATGATACTGATAGCATAGGTTTGGGAGAATCACAGAATGGCATGGGTTGGAAGGGACCCCATGGATCATAGAGCTCCAACCCCCCTGCCACAGGCAGGGACACCAACCTCAGGCCTGGAGCTGCACAAGGTTGCCCAGGGCCCCATCCAACCTGGCCTTGAACACCCCCAGGGATGGGGCACCCACCCCCTCTCTGGGCAGCCTGTTCCAGCCCCTCACCACTCTCTCTGTAAAAAACTTCCCCCTAAGATCTAATCTAACCCTTCCTTCCTTTAGCTTTAATCCATCCCCCTTGTCCTGCCATTATCTGCCCTTTTAAAAAGTT
>VZTU01034252.1:0-36970 GCA_013400835.1 Zapornia atra
ATGGAGGAAGTGGGGTCGGCCCTCACACCTGTGCGGCTTTTCCTGCGCTGGAAACGCCAGGTTACCCTTTTTCCTGGGGGTACACACACCTAACTGGGGCTGTTCGGCCTTGAGGAGACAGAGAGGGCACCTGATCAATGTTAATAAATATCTGAAGGGTGGGACACGGGGGGAAATGGCCAGCCTCTTCTCAGTGTCTGTGGGGACAGGACAAGGGGCGATGGCCTCAAGTCGGAGCACAGGGAGTTCCACACCAATCTGGGGAAGAACTTCTTCCTGGTGAGGGTGAGGGAGCCCTGGGACAGGCTGCCCAGGGGGTGTGGAGTCTCCTTCTCTGGAGAGATTCCAGCCCTGACCTGTCCTAGGGACCCTGCTTTGGCAGGGGGTTGGACCCCATGGGCTCTGGAGGTCCCTTCTGACCCCGACACTCTGTGACTCTCTTGCTTCCCTGACTTTGTTAAGGGGCTAAAGCTCATTCCCATTAGGTTTGACTCAAGGATACTTGCAAATTCAGAGGGCTTTGGAGGCTATAACTTAATACTTGTGTTATTTAATGAGAGAAGAATAATAATTCATTGTGTGTGTGAGCCACAACAACAACAACAAAGTGGAAAAAACCGGGAGGGGAAAGGAAGCCTGCTGATAAACGCCCGTCATACAGAGACAAGGACACGCAGCATCGGTAAATACCGTGTGGTTCGTTAGATACGGGTTTAATGATTCTAACAGTTAAAGGCCTCACTTCCTCTGCCTCCTCTAGCGTGTTGCTTTTACAAGCTCTTCTCTCCAGCTCTGACAGTTCCTGGAGTTTACCACCCTTTAAATGCGGAGTTGTTGATCCAACGCACCTTTTGCCACAAAAAAACCCCCAAACCACAGCCCCTCAAAACCCACCTTCCTCCACTGACTCCGTGAGTTTCGGGATGCTGGGATTACACAGGAAAAGCAGGCAACATGTAATGAAATTACGTGGAAGAGAAAGATCCATTCTAGCCAGTAGATACCTGTAAATCCTGTTAGCGACCAAGCATTTCCACAGAAACACCCTGATTCGAGATGCCTGGCGCTTTTCCTACTCTTCCATTTCCTAAATCTGTACGTGGGTTCATTTACAAACCTAAAATCCACATGGGAATCGAGGGTGAAGGTTGTCCTTGGCCTCCCGATCTGGTCGAAGGTGCTGCCTTGCTCATCAGTTTTAGCTCTGAGTGCCACGGCTCGGGGTGTCCCGGAAGGAGCAGCCTCCAGCTCGGGAGGACAAAGAATGATCCATTCCCTTTCCATTCCTCCAGCACCGGTCAATTAAAGATGATTCCTGCTCCATTTTAGGCCTCAGCTCCCTTTTAATACCTGACTTTTAGTTGTTCTTTGTTGCACTTTTATTGCGTTTGGTCTTTGTACTCCAATCAGCACGGAACGTCTTGTAAATATATGTATTTATTCTGTCAGTCTTGCGCTGCTTCCCTTCAACCATCAAAATATTAAACCACAAAAGCTCGCTGATTACTCATCAGCGGCTCTGCGAATTTACACACAGACAGCTTTCCTTGGAGCAAGTCAGCAAACTGAGCCCAACTCCTTCAAAAAAAAAAACCCAACTTGGGCTGAGAATCGATTGTTTCCAGAGCCTTTTTCTTTCCCCCTCCCCTCAATAAAAAAAGCAGGTCTTGGGGACAGCTAATAACCAGCTGCTGCTGAGAAGCCAGTAGCGCATCGCATTCTGATGCTGGGTGTTTTGGAGTAATTGCAATCCCGTGGCTAGATAGCAGCAGAGAGGGAAGTGTCACTTTGTCTACATGTCCCATAAGAATAAATCATCCTGGGTACTTCAAGGGGATAAAGTGTCTACCAACAAAGAGCCGATTCAATAGTCTGGACTGAAGAGCTTTGCGTTGTTTGGTAGACAGTTGAAATCATCATGAGAGGATCATCAAAAGCCTAAAGTAACCCCAAAACCCAGGAGAAGGAAGCTGCACATGGACTCCAGAAGGGGGATAGAAGCAGCCTGTCCCCCCCAGACCCGAATCCTTCACATGCACACGGGCTGGTGACATGACCCAGAGAGCTACAGGGCTGTTCAGCTGCGATCCCACAGCTCCCATTCCTGCATGTGTAAGGAGGGGTCTGAGGAGGCATTACCATCCTTTCTGAGTACACAGTGCTGGATCACAGGTCATGGGGTAAACCCAGTTGGGAGTGGAGCACTGACGGGGTGGGGGGGAAGGTCTGTGGGTGGGTGGGTAGGTTTGTCTGTGTTGGTGATTGCAGCAAGCGGTGAGCGTAGGGTGGAGAAAGGTCTGGTCTGGGAAGAAACAGAGATAAAATCACAACTCTGTGCCAGGAGCAGTTACCACCTCCCCGTACGCGGTGAGACAACAGTCCCAAGCAGGTGACAGTCGAGGAAATACAAGTTTCAGGCTTCTGAGTCGAGGAGTTAAAGAAATCCAAGTGTCCTTGCTGGAAATGCAAGGTAAATTATTCATCTGCTCTCTACCCCCCCCTCCCTCCTTCCCTCCAGTTCAGTTTTGCTTTTCATGCTTTAATCGTTTTGACACCAAGCTGTACAAAAGTAATTTAAAATTAACATGACTGACACTTGGTAGATAGCAGGACCTGGTGCAGGGCTCCACCTTCTACTGGGGACTGCGGAGAGGGGCTCTGGATTGGCTGCAGGTCCTGAGGCAGCTGATGGGGACCGAGGAAAAACACGGCCAACAATTAATTTGCTAATTTAGTTTTTCTGTTTAATTTGAAAGCAGAAAATTGCCAGGCTCTCCTCAGCCCATGGGCGAGGCTGAGTGGGCTGCGGGCAGCGCTGCGCTCTCCTCAGCATCGGGGGGATGTGTTTGATTAGCCAGCAGAGCGGTTTCTTCTGCGGGTACCAGTGCTGGTTAATAGGCTCCACGGAGCGTTTCAGTGCTGGAGCTCTGCAGCGCTGGGTTTTGTGCCACCTCTCCCCAATCCAGTGGGTTTTGGGGGTGTGAAAACAGCTTCCTTCACCAGGAAGGAGGGGACGTGCACACCTGGGTTGCAGAACAGCTGGGAAAAGTTGTCACTGTACATGTAGAATACACCATTGTTAACATGGTACCTGCAAATGATGTCTTGGTCAACCGAAACCCTTAGCAGGGTAACTCCTGCAAGCATCAGCTACGGCAAGGTGTAACGAGCCCGTGTCAGGACCGATGTCCTGTGATGGGGAAAGAGATGCTCTAACTTGATTTCCTCCCCTCATCTGTGAAGGAGAGTGTGTGGTTTCGGGTCTGTGTGGGACGGGCCCTTTACGCTCCGTTTTGGGCCCATTCTTGGTTCAGTAAATTGAATTATCTCTCTATTTCACCTGTCCAGTTCCGGGTTTCAGTAGTGACTCACCAGGGCCAAGAGGTGCCCATTTACTGGGGCTGAGACACCATGAACACCTCTCTCCTGCCTGTGTAAGGATTTGCCTGTGTGAGGGCGTGTGTGCCTGTTGTGAACCCCTGAAATCACCTGGTCAGTCACCAGCAGAGCGAGTGTGGGTCCGGGCTGGGTTCAGCAGGGAGCCAGGAGCCAGAGATGGGCCCATGTCCCTGGGAGGCGGCACAGCTCAGCGCTCTGAGGGAAGAACCGTTGCAGCATCAGCAGGATTCCTTTCCTAGATCCAAACAAACTGAGAGATGGGATGGAGTTTGCAAACCTGAGCCCTTGCCGGCCTCCCGAACGGGCAGATTCCTGTGTCCCCTCCCAGGCGATGCTCTCTCCGAGCCGGAGTCACTAGATGGTACTGTTGCTGTTTAATATTGACGCCTCTGCGGGCCAGCTGTTGGGGAAACACAGCTCCAGAGCCCTGGCGTTTGTCAGGGAGAGGCAGGCGAGGAGCCAGGGAGGAGAAGTAGGTCAGATCTGGTTCCTGGGATTGAGTTGTCAGAAGGGGAGCGGAGAGATGGGAGAGGTTTTGTCTGGGCTGGTTTGCTGCCTGGCAGGGGGATGGGGTCAGGCCCTCGTGTAATCCCCAGGGAGCCCAGGTCTCCGTTGGCCTTGCTGGGGGGTCAGCGCTGCGGGGGGGGGGTGGTGGCTTGGGCTCAAGGGGAAGGATGAGCTGGCTGCAGTCCATGGGAGTTGTGTCTCTTACTACCCCGAGTACACGTGGAGCCAGCCTCTTGGCAGGAGTAAACACCGACTTGGGCAGCAAAGCTCGACCGTCACAGGCACTAAAGCCAACCTGAGGTGAGCGCCTGGTTGCACAAATCCCTTAACTGCTCAGAAACACCCTCAAGCTTTCAAATGACATCACTGCCCCGGTCCCATCCCCTTAGGAGGTCACCAGCCTCCCCATCGGGGATGGTAACAAACAGGTTATTGTGCTCCACAAACAAGCCCCAGCCCTCCCGACCACGCAGGAGAGCGAGCCCCCAGCCCAGCCAGGCAGGAGAGCTGCCCACCCTGCCTTCACTCCGGCTTCTATTAGAGGGGAAAGTCAGGCCAATTAAATCAGGCAGCGCTGAATCTCTAATTGACATAAATGAGACAGACAGACAGCTGGGAAGGCTGGGGGGGAGGGAAAGGGGAGCAGGTGCCCTGGATGAGAAAGAGATGGAAATCCAACCTAATAGCGCCGCAGCTTTTCTTACCCCGTGTGTTTGTGTTAGCTAACAACATCTTGAGAAGTGTCTGAGCTCCTGCTGGAGATAAATGAGTGAAATAAATACAAGTTACACCCATTGTGCTGCTGATTAGGGTGTTCCCAAAACCTCCAAACAAACACAAAGCAAAAAACCCCCACCTCAAACCCCCCCACCTGCAGTAAGAGACTTTAATTTCTGTCACTAAGCAAAAAAAAAATCAAGTTAAGCAAAAAGAACCATCTGTTTTTACCCCTGTGCAGTGTGACCGTGGGGCCTGGCAGCTCAGCAAAGAGCAGGATCGCCCCAAATCCTGTTTGTTTAACTTGCCCCATCCGAGCAGTGTGAGACCAGGTGTGTCCCCTTCTCCTGTGAGCTGGGGAGCAGCATCCTTTGCCTTGAGCTGACCCTCCCAAGAAATAAATACTTACACAGAGCTGAGTTATTTAATCGATAGGTTTCAGAAGAATGAGGCAGGAAGAGGAGTCACTTACCCACAGCCTGTACCCAGCACCACGGATGGAACCAGAATTACCAGCCCTTGGCAGGCGTCTCCCTGAGAACTGTGTGCTGCCCTGCCCAGTGCCCTGCCCTCCTCGAATCCCATTTGGGCCATTTTCTGGGGACACACTGGGGCTGTGTGGGGGGCAGAGGGACCTTATGGGGGATGAAAGGGTGAGAAAGGCATCCTGAGGGGATGCAGATAACAAGGGGACACTCCCCCCCCCCCAAATTCCATTTTGCTGTGCTGGTAAATCCCCCAGGAGCACAAAAAGCAGCAGCCCTGGATTAGCTCTTGGGAACCCGAAGGAAAAACAACCTGTATCTTGCTCCCAAAGCTGTGAAGATTCACACGCTGGGCTGTGAGAACACCAGAGGTGCTTTTCACTTCCATTTCCAGAAACTTTTGAAGTCTCTTCCCGAGCGTTTCCGACGCGTTTCCCTCCACCCTTTTTCCCAGCTGGGATCCCTTGTGCCGGTACAGACAATCCTTGGTATCCATGGGAATTGCCTCCGTAATTAGAAGTGCACCCAGTGCACAGATCAGAGCATTCAGACCCAGCAGCTGGAACTAGGAGGCGGGTCTGATTAAATCAGCTCTGCCACCGGGAGAAAAGCCGCCTTTAATGAAACATCACAGGAGCTCCCTGCCCCTTCTCTGAGCAGCACCAGCAAAGGGATTCCTGCCTTGCTCCACGAGTCGCCGTGCGCTCCCGACTCACCGGGCAGAGCACTGGTGTGACCCAGAGCCTTGAAACTGGGGGTCCATCTCCTGGAGAAGGACATTTATTAGCTGGGGGGTCACAATACGCCTTCAGAGGTAAAGCCTGGGGATGTGTGAAGGTGCAGACCTGCTGGCACTCAGCAGAGCAGCGTTCTCCCCAGTATCGTACTGCAGCCCTTCACCAAACCAGCGAGCTCAGGGGCAGCTCATCTGTGTCTCACAGAGGAACAGCTTCTCATCTGTGCTTCCTCCCTGACCAGGAGCCATCCTCTGCGTGCATCCACCAAGCCCAGCACCGTTAGGGGCTTTTTCCCCACAGAAAGTAAATGATTTCTATTACTGCAGGCCCAGGCTGCATCAAATGGTCGCTGTACGGGTGGGTGAGCTGGTTGGATGGGTTTATTAATCCAGTCCAAGAGATTTTACCTCCAGTTGTTGCTCCCACTTGGTGCCACGACCATTGGGAGCTTCCCAGTGGCCAAGGCACTGACCTAGCCCAGGAAGACTCGGCAGTGCTGATGGCATGGCACAAGCACACTGCCAGCCCACATTTCTCTGCCCTTTTAAGAAAGGAGCTGGGGGTTGTGTGGAGCAGACAGGGAGTTCACCGGGTGGGGAAAAAACCTACTTCTAACAAATAATGGTTTTCCTACTGCTCACAGCACCAGGGGACGTGGTGGGGACCGGGGATCCAATGTGGCTCTAGTCTAGACTTCGCTGCGATCCCCGCCTGCCTTGGAGGTTTGTACAGCACAGCTGAGAAGAATTTAGCATATAATTTCCCTAACATGATTAAAATACAGCTCTCTGTCCCGAGGTACTGACAATATGTAGGCATTCAGAGCCACGGTACTGTCTGCTGGCCGTTTGCAGCAGGGCCGGGCGATGCTCCCAGATCCCAGCCCGAGGAGGGTTCTTTGAACCCTTCTCCAAACTCTCTAAGACGAATACAATCCGCAGGGACCTTGGAAGATGCAGGTGAATGAGAGATCCCTGGCTCCGAGTCAAACGCTGCAGTAATTAAGTGTTTCTAGAACACTTTAAGCAGGCAAAGTGCTGTTACCCTGGACAAGAAACCAACACACTGTGGCAGGTCGGGGCTGACTCCTGAGGCACCTGCAGACACGGCTCCTTCTCCCGCTACATCCCTGAGAGCTGCTGACAGAGGATGGCTGAGAACAGCATCACCCCGTCCCTTTTATTATACCCAGAGCAAGCAAACCAGAATCGCTGCCTTTCGCCTGAACATACCGTGACTGAGAAGTTTCCCCCCTGTAATAAATCCCCGAGCAGCGGGCCAGCCTCCTGCTTCAGCTGCTCCTACGGACAGGAGGAATTGCTGCTGATCGCTCACATAAACCTGACGAGGTTCCACCTGCCGCAGGTTTCTAACACCATCTGCTGTTTAAGAGCAAGACAGCATCTGAGCTGAGCTGAGCTGAGCTGAGCTGAGCTGCGCTGCGCAGCGCCGGGGAGTCCCAGCGCCTGTCCCATGACCCAGCAGTGACGCCAGCCCGGCTCCTCTCCCCTCGCAGCTGCGCCTAACTGGCACCTTTCGCTTCTGTTTTCAGACCCTGAACGTATTTGGGCTTGATCTTAATTATGAAGGCGATTAGTCCTTCGTTAGCAGACGGAGAAACCCCAACGAGCAGCAGCTGGAAGCCGGGGTTCCCACCACAAAACTTCACTCTTCCCCCAGAGTCGTGGGATCCACCTGTGGCTCCAGCAGCCGGGCAGATGTGGAGGCAGTGCCAGCCTGGAGAACCGACTTCAGTCGCTCCTTTCCCTAGGAGAGCACTGTGCACTCCATGGGGTCCGAGGACCTCAAAGGAAATTGTTCTTTCCAATCAAAATAAAACCATTTACCTGGTGCTGCCTGACGCTGCTGCCTGCACGGCCGGATGAACCCTCCAACCAGGATTCCGTGGCTGCTTCCTCGTGCAGGGTGACGCTGGCTTCTGTCCCGGGGAGAGCAGAGTGCCCTGGAGTTCCTTACACCCACAGAGCACCAGACTCACCACCAGCATGCTCAGGTTCTGTGGCACGTGTTAAAAAGCAGGGAGGAACAGGGAGGGATTCTTACCTCCACCACCAGCTTGTCTCAACAAACCGAGTCCAAAAGGGTCCCGGATGGAGCGCAGCCATTCGCTGCCAGGCAGTGCAGTGGGTTTCATCAGAAGAGCCCCCAAAATCTCCAAGTCTAACACCAAACAGAGGACACAGCTACGCAATCCTTCTCTAGTCGCATCACACCAGCCCAGCTCCAGCATCTCCCTCCATGTGTGATGTTTCTAACCCCCTCCACACGCATCATTTAGAGTCGGTGGCTCCTTTTGTAAGCGATCGGCTCCTTACCCTGGCACTTTACATGCACTTCTTGACAAAAGAGACCTTTTACATGTCAATTTATTTTCAGACAAGCATATCTGAAAGGGAGTTTCTCTCCGGAGTAGAATTAGTATTAATGGCAGGTGTTCCAGTGCAGCACAAAAGGAGGAAGGCAGCAAGTTAGCTGAGCTTAAGTAGTAAGACAGCTTGATGTTTTAATAACCAGGGGCAGGAACATGGAGTGGCAGCAGACCTCCAGCTTTCCTGGCCTGAATGAAGGCTGCATTCAGAGCCCGCGATGTACACGTGAAAGGCGACCTTGAAATATTTCAAATGTTCCCTTTGCCTTAAAAGAGGGATTAAATTGTTGAATATTACATGACAGAGCAGCACCCGCCCCACACCCCGTCCAACACCCTGCCTCCAATTAGCACTAAAATGTCCTGGGAGTGAGGGACTGCCCCTTTCCTGGTGGTCACTGCCTTATTCCATACCTGGTCCTGATTCCTGCTGCAACAGGAGGTATTGCACCTGAGAGGAGGTGTCCAATGTGCAGTCCTACTGCAGTATACGCTGGATTTCCCATCGCAGGGACAGATGGAAAAGCTCTGTAGGTCTCCCAAAAGGCAGGAGAGGATCATTATCCCCCCACGACGGGGCCGCTCAACTCTGCAGCTAAGAGTCAGTCAGTAAAACCATCAACTGAATGACACGTTTATTGTACAATTCCGAAAGAAACCCTGAGTTACCAGCTAGAGAACAGAGTTAAATTAATTAAAAAAGAGGGGTGGTTTGTTTCCTAGGTTCCTGCTGAAGGAAAGGAACCCCCAAAATGGTAAAAGCAGCAGCTGGAGCCTGCCCGAAGCCTCAGCTGTGCCGAGGAAAAGGTGCCCGTGTCACCCCGGGGGACAAACTGCCCAGGGAGTGATGGGGAGGATGTGAAGATGGGAGGGCAGAGGGAAGAAACAAGCCAAACCTGGGAGGTATTCTGGACCTCCGAGCATCTGAGGGGAGGTTTGGAAACCCCCTGGGGGGGTTTTGGTGGGAGAACTCTCATCTGAGCTGGGGAAGGGTGGGAGAGGGGGAGGAGTGGAGTCTGAAAAAAATCGACCTGACACTCTGAACACACACGCAGGAGAAGGGGAAGGGAGGGGAAAGGTCCTTTCCAAACACCTCTGCTGCTGGCCAGGAGTCTGCGGGGTTGACTTTGGGAAGAGCATCCCGAGGTTCGAGGCAGGAAAGGCCCCGAACCCCAAACCCAAACGTTCCGCAGTGTGCCAGCCGCAGTGGCGCTGGAGAGGGCTGACTCCAAGGAACGATGGAGCTATGACAAGTATCTGGCCCTACACAGGAGAGGGTGAATCAGAGCTGCTTTTTAGTGCCACTTGACATCAGTTATACATTCTAACTCTCATATACACAGATGTCTTTAAAAATCGACAATTTACACTTCAAAAAAAAGTTTTACAGTGAAGTTCTCTGGGCAAAGATCAGTCCACACAGGGAGGAGCCAGTCTGTTGGGAACAGAAAGGCACTTGGCCTTTTGAGAAGTCCTCAAGGGAGCTCCTGAGCAGGCGTCGGGCCGCCCCAGCTCCTGCCGCCCACCCTCGGGAGCCGTGCGGAGCGTGGGGTGGGCGTGCGGCGTGGCTGCAGACCCCCCCCCAGCCTCACAGGGTGGTGGAAGGAAGCTTCTTCACCCGTCTCTGCGCCAGGATGGAGGATTCGATGGGCTTCAGCTGGGGGCTCGGCTTGGAGCTGTTCAGTGCAGAGTAGGTGGCAGCCATCGCCCCCTTGGAGGGAAGGCACGAGAGGTCATTGAGGTGCAGGAGATGTAGTTCAGACTCTGGGCTTTACAGCGTGAGGGACCAGAGTGCCCAGACCCACAAACAAAGCCAGAAGCATTTTTTTTCCCCTTTATATCTAGCCCACCCTGTCCAACCTTCTGTCCTGCTTTTCCCTCACCACCATCACCCCAGCTGGACGCTGCCTCCCAAAGAGCCCAAGGTGTGTGAGGAACCAGCTGAAGGCCCAGCCCAGACTCTGTACCTTTACAAGCTGGACGTCCTGGTGGTTCAGCTGGCTCTGGGGTAAGCTGTCCTTCTGGGTTATCCACGGGTGCTGCAGGACCTGCTTGGCTGTTAGACGCTGGTGAGGATCTACATGAAGCATCTTCGATACCAGATCCTAAGGGCATCATTTGGAAAGCTGGACTTCAGCACATGTTGTATTTCAAAAGCAAAACCACCACCTGCCTGCCCCCAATTTCGGATTTAAATTCAGGGGCCAAGACTAAATCCCCAGACATCAATCTGCTCCTGTGTAAAATGTTTTCTGGAGGCTCAGGAGGTCCAACATGGCCCTGCACGAGCTTGGTGCTGCATGCAAGCGTTCACAGCCAGAGCTGAGACACCACGGGGAGAGGGAACGCTGCCGAGCTGCACTGGGGGATGTGCAGGCTGCACTGCTGCTCTCCTCCTCACCTCTTTGCTGCCCTCCCTCCCCAGCCCATGACTATCAAACCTACCTTGGCCATGTCAGAAATGGTGTCCCAGTTGCCTCCCCTGACAGAGAACTTCCCGCCGCCTATCCGGGTCAGGATCTCTTCCGGAGTGTCGCTGGGGCCGTTGGCAAAGGGAGTGCAGCTGGGGAGAGAGGGAAGATTTGATTTCCTGCCCTGTAGCCCAGCCTGGGAGCACCAACAGGTAGCAGTGACCGAGGAGGAGGGGTCCAGCAGCCACCGGCCAGCGTCGGAGGAAGGCAGTGACAGCCCCGGGTGCTGCCTCCCGGAGAGACAGCGGCACTTACCCTGCCAGCATCGTGTACAGCAGAACCCCCAGGCTCCAGATGTCGCAGCCCTCGTCATAGCCTTGGCGTTTCAGTACCTGAGGGCAACAGGAGAAGATAAAAGGATGAAGCTCAAAAGTGTGTTTGGTTCTTGTGGCTGAGTTGGGCTCAGCTTGTGCAGAGCTGCCTGCGCCCAAAGCTGCTGCAGCCCAACAGAACAGCAAAGCCTTGGACTAAAGATTGGGATTCCAATCAGATTTGGGTTCTGTGGAACAGACCCCCCCCCAGACACATCAACACCACAGGTGAGAAAGGAGCTGTGTTCCAGCGTGGTGACGCCGTGTGCCTGCTCCTTTCTTCTGCACCGAGACACAGGTGGGAAACCAGCCCACCTCTGTTAACAGGAGGAGGAGCAGCCTAGAGAATCTCTGGGATTTTCAAGTCTTTCTGCCCTTGGCAGAGCCCCATCAGCGCAGCGCACGGCACACGAGCTCCCTCCTGTTTGCTCCAGAGCAGGCTGGGAACGGACAGATCTCTCTGCACGACGTGAGAGGCTCTGGGGTCAGCCAGGGGCTCAGGGGTCAGCCAGGGGCTCACCTCGGGCGCCACAAAGTTAGCTGTGTAGCAGGGTGTCATGAGGAGGCCGTTCTCAGCCCGCAGCTGCTTGGCAAAGCCGAAGTCACAGATGCGAATGCTCTCGGGGTTTCCCGACTCGTCCACGTAGAGGATGTTACTGGGTTTCAAGTCCCTGTGAACCACCTGTGGGGCAAAGAAGGTGTTACTCTGGTACCAAGGCAAAGGCCTGAAGCTGCCCCAGGACACCCGGCCCCTGCTTCAGCCCCACATCTGGCTTGGCAGGACAACAAAGCCAGCAAGAAGTGACAGGAGGAGAAGGGAGCGCAGCGATGCCGGAGAGCTCCCCGGGAAAGCGGGATCCTCCGTGCTCACCCCTTGGGAATGCAGGTATTCCACCGTTTTGCAGATCGTGTGCAGGACCGAACTGGCTTCCCTCTCAGAGAAGAACTTCTGCCTGAGGATTTTATCCAGCAGCTCCCCTCCCCTCATCAGCTCGGTCACCAGATAGACGTGCTTCCCATCATCATACACCTACCAAGGCAAATACGGAGGGGTCAGCCCAAAACACTCCCAGTGTTGCCCTGCTGTACCTCTGCCAAGGTGCAGAGAGAAATCAGGAATGGGGGGGGGGGGGNGCTCCCCCACCCCAGAGCCATATGCTGAGCTCAGATGCTGGAGCTGCATCGTGCCCCCCTGTATCCCGGCCTGCCCTTCCAAAAGGAAATACAGGAGTCTGCCAGGTCACACTCACATCTTTCAAGGTGATGATGTTGGGATGCTGCCCGTACCGCAGGAGGATTTCTATTTCCTCTGAAGGGTCTCGCTTGCTCTTGTCAATAACCTGCAAGAGGAGGGATAAAGCATGAACCCCAGCACAGGGAAAGGGGCCAAGCCAAAGCCAGCGAGCTCCAGCGGAGCCCTGCAGAGACCCGCTCCCTGTCCCTGTCCTCTCTAGCAAGAAGCTCTACGAGTCCCCTGGCTGCTTCATCAGTCACATCCCCAAACCCCAGAGTTTTGTGTGTGGCTTTGTATTTATCAAGACCTGAAGTATCTGTGGCAAGCTGTCCCCTCCCTTGGAGAGAGGAGGGCATCACTTCCCTTCCCCCTGCTCCCAGGTGAGAAAGCCAGTGCAGAGATGTGCCCAGCAGCAGGGACAGTGTCCATTTAGGCCCTACGCAAGCAGGGAAAGCAGTTCCACTCCTGGATGTTTTGGGGATAAGTGGGAACCTAATGGGGGAGGGGTGTTCAATTGGGGTGGTGAATCTCAGACCTTGACTGCATATTCCATGTTGGTGGCTTTATGGATGCAGCGCTTGCACACTGAGTAGGAGCCGACGCCGATCGCCTCCTTCACCACGTAACCGTCGCTGAACTGGATGTTCTTGCCGTGCAGCTGCTGTGAGGGGAGAGCAGGGAGGTCAGTGAGCTGGGAGGGGTCACACCAGGGTTTGTGCAACGTGGGGAGTGAAGAGCAGCGCAGCAAAGTGACAGGCTGCATCCCACGGCCTCTCCTCCTGGCTGGGAGAGGGAGGAGGAGAGAAGGAGGCAGATATAGGTCAGTGGGCTGACACTGTCTGCATCGAGCACGGCATGTTTTGATGGCACCTATCAACCCAGAGGTGCTTCTACAAAGCTCCTGCTGGCATGGGGCTGGATGGGGAGAGGAGAGCAGGCAGGCTCACACGGCCCTGACACCCTGTGCACACAACAGGATGAACAACAGGATGGCAGGAACCCAAACCAGGCCTCCAGTTAGCTCTGCCCCGGATAGATCAGAGGTCCTGCAGACCTGTTCTGGACCTGCATGGCTGCAGCTTCAAACAGTTGTTCCTCTGTCCCCTCTTTTTACCTGAACCACCGAGTGCAGAGGCGGCTGGGCAGGTTTCACCTTCCCATCCTCCATCAATCCGGTCGCCACAAAACTGAAGCCTCGGAAGAGCTGGTGGGCCCCTGCACTAGGGGGGATGCCTGGGGAATCTGCAAGAGGAGTTGAGAGGCAACTTGAAGAGGGCTAGCCCTGAGGAGGCAGAACCCTTCTCCTTCTCTTTTACCCCCGAGAGCCACAGCTCCTCTTTGGGCGATTCCAGGCTAGAGCTCCCCAGGCAGCTCTGAGCTTACCCCGAGCCTATCTACGGCTGGAGCTGGCAGCGAGCAGGAGGCAGAGGGTGCCCTGTGAGGGGGCACAGCGCCCTTCTGAGCTGGAAATGTCACCTCAGTGGGAACTTGTACAAACCTTTGGGTGTCCGTGAGGTAAATTCTGTGTCAAAGTAGAAGGTGTCGTCCGGCCGGCCCACTGCAGGCTTGAAGGGTGGTTTGATTTCCCTGCGGTACAGCTTCTGCAAAGCAAAAGGCAGCTCAGGATTTCTCACAGGAGAAGTACTACAACTTCTACCATACAGTCAATAAATCAAGTTCTCTGTGTAACGTGGCCCCGCTCCCAAAGCAGCATCCGTGCAGCATTCACCTCACCAGGCTCTTCCACCTCCTCCCAACTCCCGTGAGGGCTCTGCTGACACGCATCTCCCCAGGCACAGCCAGGAGATGCCTGAGGAGCTCGTTTTCATCCCAACGCTCCCACAAGTTGCCTTTTTTAATTGCTTCTTGAAGCAGAAATTCAAAATGAGCTTTACTAGCACTGCTGGGGGCTCAGCCCTGCAGCTCTCTGGGTACCTCGGAAGCGTCGCAAGACCCACCTTCCACACCCCTCAGCCAGTTGGGGAAAGCAGGGAAGGAACACGATGTGGGAAGGTAGGGACTTGTCCAGAAGCAATTGGGAAATGTGGGTTCAGTTATCACCCTGAATAGGGATTTCTCTGCCAGAAACATTCCCTTGGGTCCCTCACACCTCGTGCAAGACAACCCTTGTTGTGCCAAACCCCAATTAAAGCCCACACCTTATTGTCAGGAGATGAGTAAGCACAAACCAAGGTGAGATCACTGGCAGCTCAGGCACAGAGCAGCTTTTCCCATGACAGAGCTGCAGTTTCAGGAAGGATTATCAGAACGGGTGGGAACAGGGACCTGCAGCTCCCCCATCACCAGCCAGTCTGCAGCAGCATTGTGACTGGTCGGCAGGGCTGGGTTACTGGTGCTGGGTGGTGTGGAAGCTTGCTCCAGTGTGCCTGATACTCACATTCCAGTCAATGGTGGAGTAGAAAGGATGGCGCTTGATCTCTTCTGCCCCATCTGGCCCAGAGCCTGAAAGACGTGGGGTGCACTGCGTTAAATGGGGATCCCTGACAAAGGCTCCAACGTTTGTAACATGGGTGGGTGTTACAGGGAGCCCAGCATGATGAAACCAGCCTACTGACTGAGCACGAGTGTGAACATGCTGCTGACCCATAAAAAGGACGTGAGAGGCTCCGAAACAGCATCAGGTGTATTCAGAAACAACAACAAACTCTTACCTAATCTGTTGGCTGGATTCCTCTTGAAAAGGGCTCGCAGGAGGCTCTGTGCTTCCGAGCTCAGGAACTGCGGCATGCCCAGCTTTGCTCTGGAGAGGAAGTTAGGCAATCGGTTGCAGGTTTAAAGAGGTCGACCCACAAGCAGACGGCAGCACCTCCACCCCCAAAGATACAATAACCCCCGTGGCATTTACACTGCACCCCTCAAACGGGGCGGTTGAGATAAAACCACTTGCCAAACGAGGCCGCGGAGTTGCGAGAGCCCCCACGTTGCAACACGCTTGGGGAAGGAGCAGAGAGAAGCTCCCTCCTGTACGTGCCCCAGAGAGAAACTCCTCTTACTTGAGGATGAGGGTCATGGTGTCCTTGCGGTCCTTCCCCTGGAAGGGCAGCGAGCCGGTGAGCATTTCAAACTGGAAGGGAAAGAGAAGGGGGGGAGATCACACATCTGAGCGAGCCCAAGGGCTGCCCGGATCCCACCGGGCCTTCATCAGGAGCTGGGCAAAGCTGGCGACAGGCTGGTGAGGGGTCGGAAGCCCGGCTGGAGAACAGCTCGCAGGCACCCTGACCTCTGAGGGGCTGGGTTCCCGAGGGCTGCAGTGGAGAAAGGCGTGTGGGCCAGGCCTGCTCTGCGGGAGCCCTCGGGTTCAGCGGCTGCCAGATGGTGGCACCAGATCTGCACAGACACCCGTGTCCACCTCTGGGACACCCACACCCCGGCACCCGGCACCCCAACACACCAACACCCCTACACACTGACACCCCGCACACAATGACACCCCAACACCCTGCGCACACCCGGCGCTCACTGGGCCAACCACCACAGAAGCTCTGTGTCCCCAGAAACACACATTCCCGGCTGGATGCCCATCCAGAGCCCTTTCGGGGGGGCTCAGAGAACACCCCCAGGTCAGCACATGTGCCAGAGGTGTGGAATCACATCAGTCAGAGCTACAGCTGCTACGCCAGGTCTGGGCACATACCATTAACACCCCGTACGACCACCAGTCAGCACTGTGTGAGTGGCCCTGCCGATTGACCACTTCTGGCGCCATGTACTCCACTGTCCCACAGAAGGAATAGGCTTTCTTCTCATGGTCTATCGCCTCCTTACTCAAGCCAAAATCTACGCAAGAAAGAAACCAGTCAGGATGCACCCATGTGCTCTGCACCAGCACACAGAGCACAGGGCCTAAGAGAAGCTCCACATGCCAAGGACCAAGCGTGCTGCAGCATGAGGAGCTTGTGGAGCGTCTCACCTGTGAGCTTGATGTGTCCTTCTTCATCCAAGAGGATGCTACAGCAGGGATGAAACAACAGGGTGTTATTGTCTGCAGGGAGGGTGGTGAGAACAAGAGCGCTGGTTGGAGATGCTCCCACAATGCAGGGGAGAAAGTTACCCATCCCTTCCCCCAGTGCTTTAAAAGGTCCATCACACAGACATGAGCGGGACAAAGAGCAGCTCCCTTCTCCCTACGCCCTCAACTTCGGATGGAACTCACGTCCCCCAGCGGTTACACCACCTTCGGCCCCCCACATACCCCCTGAGAGTAGCCAAGCCCTGCAGCTTTGCCTTTAAGGAGGAAGGCAAGGCTGTTTGCTGACCACAGGCTGGGGGCTGAACGGAAGGACTGGGTTCCCTGTGCACACGTACTTCTCTGGTTTGAGATCCCTGTATATGATTCCCAGGCTGTGCAAATGGTCGAGCCCCAGCGCCAGCTCTGCCAGGTAGAACTTCACATCCTCCTCAGTGAACATGACCTGCAGGAAGGGAGAGGGAGAGGACAGGCACGGGGGTTACAATGCTGGCAGCAGGACCACCTCCACTGCACCCATACAAGACCCTTCACCTCCACGTTCCTCCCTCCTGCCCTTTCACACCTCAGTTTCCCAGGCTTTGCCCTCAATCCTCCAGGATCAGTGAAGCACCACAACAAAAAACCAAACCAGGTGGCTATGCTGCAGGTGGGTTTGTAAAAAACAATTCCTCTACGTTCACCAGGTTACATCCTCCTGGCACAACTTCTCATTACTGCTCTGGTTCCCTGGCCTCACCCCATCCCAGCGAGGTGACACGCTGCAGCAGGACACGCTTCTGTCTTCACTCTTAACAACCTGCTGCTTTTCTGCCAGCGCCCAGGGTCCTGTGACATCCTGTCTGTTGAGGCTCTGGGCTAGCAGCAGGTTGTTTCCTCCCCTCTCAAGGCCTTTGCGAGGGTCAATCACTTCTCAAAGCCCAGAGGAACAGAGAGCCTCAGCAACCCACCCAGATGCCAGAGCATACACACCTCTTTGGAAAGCCGAGTGAAAAGGTCACCTCCTCTGAGGAAATCCAAGATGAGGTACAGCTTCCCCTCTGTCTGGAATGCTGAAACACAAGCCAGAGCAGCAATCAGACCCTTCTGCTGAGGAAAGGCTCTGCGGGGTCACATTAATCACTTAAATCCCAGGGGCTCCAGTCGTGCCGATGCCCCGTGAGGTTATGAGGTTGAACACAGGTGGGGCCCATTGCTTGGAATGGGAGCTCACCAGCAGCACTCTGGTGCTGCAGAAAACCCTGGTTTTATGGGGAGTGGGTTCTCTTTTGGTCAGTGATGCCCCCCGAAAGCACTGTGCTCCCAAGGGGAGGCACTGGCACTCAGCAGGGAAAGGACCCGACCTCGCCCTCCTCAGAGCATCAGTCCTGCCAAACTCTGGCTTGACCAGTTAACTCTGCTTCCTCAGTTTCCCCTGATTTAATGCTGTAATCCCAAGGATGTGATGTTTAAACCTCTTCTCCCAGTCTGTGCTCTGTTCCCCATTCAATGGGTAGAGTGGGGATGGGACCAGAGACCTTTCCAAGGGAGGATTTGTGTTAAGGGGATTGTGAGGGCTCCAGAGCAGCACAGCCATCAAGGGACACAGATGGAGCCAGGTCTCTTCTCCACCTCAGGTACTGCCAGGAGCCTGTTAGGGACCATGACAGGCTCTCAGCATCCTCCAAGCAGCCTGCTGCTGGATGCCTCATGCTCATCTACCTGCCTGCAGTAGCATCAGCCCCTCTCCCAGTGTCCCCACCAGCTCCACACTCACCGTAGTGGAGTTTCACCACGAAGGGATGGTTTACATCAGCCAGGATGTCCCTCTCTATCTTCGTCCTTAGTCGATCACGCACTGTGGGGGCAGAGAGGAACAGCTCTCAAAGAGGCACTCAGCACCCTGGTGTCAGCCTTGGCCCTTCAGCACCCAGCAGCTCGAGCCAGACCCTTTCCACCTCCAGCATGGCAACAAGAGGTTTTAATAGACACAGAGAAAATGAGGCTGTTTGGCTGAGATAAAGATACTTCTCTTTCCCCCACATCACCCTGCAGCCAGGCAGTGGCAGCTGTGACATTTCCCCAGGTCACAGAGGACAAGAGCATCGCAGGAGGAGCCTCCTACCTTTCAGTGTCGCCTTCTTGAGCACTTTCATGGCATAGAGGTGGTTGCTGTCTGGTGGTGTTATCTTTCTCACCAAGAAAACCTGAGGCAGAAGAGCACCACGTGAGCCAAGCACTAACTGTGAGCAGCAGGAGTTGGATGGCTCCCAAAGTGGTGAACCTCACGGTGACCCTAGGGAGCAGCTGCCCACAGGACTGGAGAGATGGACCTCAAGTTCTCCAGGTAAAACCCCACACAGTTCTTCAGGAAAGAGCTGTGGCTAGGCTCCTATCACCCCTCACCTCCAGCTGTTACAGCAGTCAGGCTTTTCCACTGCACTTTCCCCCTCTCCCACACCTCTTCCCCACTTACTGTGGGGCTGCAGGTGCTGCCTGGGAGCCTTGGCTAGAAGTGCTGATACTTCAACCTACTGCAAAGCCTCCTGGAGAGTTCCACAGCCAGAGCAACCCCTCACTGTCCAGGTCCTGCACCCTCTCTAGATTTTGGCTCCCTGATGTCCCAACCCCCCTGGTTTCGGGCAGCTTCACACAGACACCACCTGTATCCTGCAGAAAGCCCTGCATGAAGCTGCATTTGCCCAGGCAGCAGCACATGGCCCTGCACATGCCCCCAGTGACTGGCACGAGGTTGATTTAACGTGGGAGCAGATGGTGTGTAAGAGACCCGGATTATTTACACACCGACACAGAGAGGAGTTGCAGCTACTTCCTTCCCCTTTCACAGAAGGGAAACTGGACCCTAAGCTGGGGCCAAAGCTGGGCATGGGGCATCATTTCTGACAAGGGGGGGGACGTGCCTGAGCCCTCCAGGGCTGCCAGAGGTCCTTCTGCCCTGTGTGACACCTGCACTCAGGAGCAGGATGCTGCTTCCTTCCTCATCCCCTGAGAGAAGAACCACAGGGGAGCTCTGCACACACAGACTGGCCCTTAGGAGGTGTTGGTACCGCTGCCTTTCAAGCCAGAAGCAACCACGTGCTAACTGGTCAGGCAGATCCTCACAGTCTGGTGGGAATCAAGTGGTTTCGCTGGGGCTGGTCCCTCCTGTCATCACAACCATTTGTGTGGCACAACACGCAGGAAGGAGCGAGCTCTCACCTTGCCAAAAGAGCCCTGTCCCAGCACCTTCAGGAGCTCGAACTGGGAAGGATCAGCTTTCTCAGAGCCCTCCTTCACATGGTGTGTGATGTTGATCTCCTTCACAACCCCTTCGCCCTGGAAAAGAGGGGAAACGGTTGACTGGGAGCCTGCGAGGGAAAGCAAGCCTTACTGGGGTGAGGAACGAGGGCTGGAGCTGCAGCCACACCAGAACCACTTCTGAGAGAACCACAGGAGTTGGTGCTTGTCACAGGAACCTCCTGGCGTCGACATCTGGAATCAGAAGTCACTGGTGGGCTTGCACCAGGCAGCCCCTGTTACACGTCCCAGCTCTGCCCAAGGGCTCCACAGCTGCTGCGTCTCTTTGAACTGCATTTCAGAAGGCTGCTTTGAAAAGCACCTTCCTTTTTAAGGCACTGGTGGCAAACCCAGGAGTGTTTATGCCACTAAAAATTCCCACAACACAAAAATAAGGCACTGTTGTCAAAACACGGCCAGGGCTGGCAAAAACCAGACATGTTGGAGCCCATCTGCTCAGCAATCTGAGCAACTCTGCAACATAAGTCTTAGTGCATCTTCAGCACGTACAGATGATGCTTGAACAGACTCAAGCCTTCAAGAAGATTGAGGGGAAGCCAAGGTCTCTGGCACATGTTTTGTTTAAAACACATTCTTTTATTGAGGGGAGGAAAAAAAAAATAAAGAGAAAGATTTGATCAGCAGTATCTAGGAGAGACTCACCAAGAAGCACAGACCCCAGGGTGATGCTGAAGCATCTCCTCTCCCCAGCAAACCTTGCCCATACCTTGCAGTTTGGGAGGGGAAAAAAAATACACTGCACCTTGTTTTGTGAAACACTCAGGCTGGAACCCACCTAATCAAAGCAGCTTTTAAAAACAACAGGAACTGTCTGCACCCCAGCCCACTCCCCACCCTCCCACAGCACCTTCTTGGGGAGGGTGGCCTTGCTAAGCACCCACGGATGTGGTTGTCTACCTGCACCCAGCACCCTTCCCTTCCCACTCTCACGCTTGGCGCTTCTCCAGATTAGGAAGGGGCTTTGTCTCCATGTTGGTAGCTCTGCTCTCTCAAGATCCTGCAAGCATTCAGACACTAAGGGCAAGTGGAGAAGCCCACGCTCCCAGCAGCACCACAGGCAGAGCCTGAGCAGTGGGCAGGAGCTCCCTCCGTGTTATCCTGCCTTTTGCTAGTCCCAGTGATCACAGGCAGGGAAGATCTTATAATCCCTGTAACAACAAGTCTTCATGTTCCATAGGCTCTCCCAGCTCAGCTCAGCCAATTTACCCTTCTGGTTTCACTTGGAGGCTTAGTCCATGGCACAGAGCCCTTGGTTAGGAACCTCTGGCCAAGAGCCTGATCGAGAGTCAGCCAAAACTCTCCTCCTGCCAGCCCTTCCACCTTGTCCAGCTCTCCACAGAGAGGCCCAGGAGCAGGGAGAGATGTGGATAGGACCAGTAGAAGCTGTAGGCTCTTCTCCTCATGTTCATTAAAACACCAGAGAGAGAAACCAGAGCTACAACAGCACCAGCACTCGCACAGCCATACGCGTTTCACGCTGGAGCATCACACCCACGCCAAGAGGAACATCTCAAATGAACTCCTGGATCCTCCTCCAAGGCATCCAGACCCATCGTCCTACCACAGCAGCTCTTTGGGAGCCAGGGAGTGATGTATTTTCACAAGCTGTGGGAATTCTTCACCGTGGCCAGCTGCAAGGCCCAGTGTGTGTAACCACAAGTGGTTTCAGCAGCCGGGGTCGTGTCTCCAGGCAGGCAGAGACCTGCACACACAGAGCACACACCAGCCAGACCGCACCAGCGAGCACACACACACACCCCAACGAGACCAGAAGCACCACTGGCAGACACATCAGGGTCAGCTTTCTGAGGAAACCTCGACATGAGGGAGCTTCCCCCCCATGGCCTCACCCCATAACTGGGAATTCAGCAGCCAGGGCTCTGGAGCCCAGCCCCAGCCTGCTCAGCAGAACCAGTCTCCAGTACACGAGCACCTGCGTGGCACCCAACTGACCACAAACAGGCTCTGCCTGTGCTAAGATCCTTCCAGTGGCACCACTGACAGGTTATCCCAGAAGGCAGGAAAAGGAAAGCAAGCCAGGCAGCTCCCTGTGTCCACCTGAAGTGTGAGCCCCCCCCAGATGAAGGACCATCGGCACCAAGCGAAGCGAGGTAGCAGCAGTACTGACCGGGCTGGAGGGCTGGCTGGGGGCAGGCAGCTGCAGGCTGCAGGGCTTGGCTCGATGCTTCCTCTGCAGCCAGAGCGTGAGGAACGCCCACATGCGGGGAAGCTTGGGGTCCCTCTCCATCCTCCCATCCCGGTCAACATCGCACAGCCCCAGTAACCACCACCCCTGCCTGCTGCTGGGGAAGCAGGGCTGGCTCCTGGGGATCGGGGTGGCTCCTGGGGTGCTGCATGGACGCCCCGAGCTCGAGGGTGCCGGATGGAGGAGATACAGGTGGTTAAAGCTAGCTGACAGATGCGCACTGGAGGCAGCGCCGCGGTCGCAGGGAGGCTGGTTCAGACTCCCACTCCCCAGCAACAGTGCCTGTGGTTGGGGCACCTTTGGGTTGGGTTTTTTTTTTTTCAGGGCTTGTTTTCTTTTTTGGTTTTGCTTTTAAAAAAAGCCACACAAGTCACAGCTCCTTGGCCACGTCCGGGCTGCCCGGTTCAGCTGCCGCGCTGGCCGGGAACAGACCTGGTCCTCTTGAAGTGATGTCCACCTCATGCTGCGTGAGCTTCACGTCGGGCTCTGAGCTTTGGGGGACCCTCCACAACGGTGGGATGCTCTGAGAAACCATGTTCTCTTCAGAACAGAAGAGAAAAACTCACCAAACCCCTCCCAGAGCTCTGACTCCCCCTCGGAAAGCTGCGTATCCCTCTGCTCTCCTACGGGCACGGGGATGACGAGCCACCTACGATGGGATCTGGGGTGCATCACAGCTGCTGACAAACCCTCTGTATCACCAGGGTTTGCATCTAGTCCTTCGCTTGCTTCCTGCTGCACAAGGGTCTTGCTGTGGACACCAGAGATGTCCCAGGACCACCCTGGGGAGTTCCACATGAGGTCTTTCTAAGGGCAGATGCAGATAGTGGAACCCTCTGCTGCTCAGATTCACTGGCAGGACAGGAGAGGGGTAGTGAGATTTATTTTAAAGCTGGTCCTTACTGCCTCCTCCCCTCCTTGCTCCCCTCTGACCTTTCCCTGGGTCAGGACAGACGCTTCTCTGCAGTGGGACCCCCGAGAGCGCAGCCAAGACAGAAACCCCCCGAAATGAGTAGAGAGACACCCACGTGCCTGCACAGTTAGAATCAACTGTGTCAGCCCCGATCTCTGGGTCTCTCCAGAGGGTGCAGGCCATGAAAAGAGCTTCTCGATCGGGCCGCAGCCCCCTCACACTTCCTGCCTCCTCTGCCCCCACACCGTGCCCTTTGAGATCCCGGAATGAAAGGAGCAGATGACTAAACACCCCCCCAGGTCCCAGCTCCGCCCAGGGAACCTCACGTAGCTGATGAGGTCCAAAGCAACGGAGCTGGGAGCTGACACCAGCATGAAACAGCACCCAGCAGCTGCTGAGCACAAGGAGACTCGGTTCACACCAGCAGCTCCGCAGCGAAGCCGGAGCTGTGCCTGCAGCCTGCCAGCCAAACCCCAGCACCACCCCTTCTGAGGAAGCTTCACGCTGCTCCGTGAAGCTGCACAGGAGGTGCAGCCAGCCAGCTCCCCCTGTGCTGGCCCAGCAAGATCTGATAAACCCCGTCCTGACGCTGCGGTGCGAGGAGCTGAGTGTGGGGAAGAGAAGCCTCAGAAAACCCCCCCACGACTGCACGTCCCCACAGCCCCAGCACCCGCCCCGGCAAGCTGACAAGATCAGAAAGCCACAGGAGACACAAATGACAGCACGGAAAGGGGGTTGGTGTGGGGAGGAAGGAGGAGGAGGAGGATGAAGTGGAGTCTGGGATGTCATGTGAGCCAGTGAGTAATCGCTGCTGTCTGCAGTGGCAGTCCCACCTAGCTGGGACGGGCTGCGGGAAGGGGTTTGCTCTGCTGAGAGGTCTCTGCTCACACCCCTGTGTTGGTGGGACGACCTGTCATGGGGACACAGTGTGAACTGAACCCCTGAGCCTCCCTGAGCTGCAGCAGGGTCTCTCTTACCTTGTCAGCCGAGTCCACGAGGTCCTTCTCTATCCAAGTGATGTCTGACTTGGCCTGTGGAACAATAAAGCAGCGTCAGCTCAGAGGGGCTGGGATCCTCCACGACGGTTTTCCCCATGAACTTGCTTAGCAAGAGTGTTCACAGCCAGTGGTGTCCCACCAAACACTGCTCCTCAGGGTGTGACTGGGAGCTGCACCTCAGGAGAGCAGTGGGATGGAGCCAGCCGCTGGCACAGGCTCTGACAGGCAGTGGAGAAGGACATGGTGCTGGCGCTTGGTTACACACGTTCCCCAGCGATCAGAGCATCACTGCCAGGGAGAGAGAAATCATTTCTGGTGGGATGATTAATGTCTGGATCAGATTTTACTCTCAGCTGCATCTGGACAAACTCCAAAAGCATCTGGTACGGGTATCCTGGCTCTGCAGGGAAGTCTGGGATCCTCTCAGCAAAGAGAGGGCACCTCTCCAGGGGCACTCTGCCCCCCTAAAGCAGTGAGAGGAACAGAATGAAGCACCAGAACCTGCCACATCCCTGAGGGCAGGGCAGGGCCAGCCCAGCTGTGCTGACAGGTCCCCAAGCAGCATTACAAACATCCCTTTACGCTGCCCCTGGGCACAGATGCAACTCTGTGAACCCTCAGAAGGGGAGAGACAGGAGCATCTGAAGGCAGCTCAGAAAAGAGCCGCTCCCCAGCTTGGCTGTGGCTCTTTCAACCCCCAAAACCTCCAGCTGAGGGGAAGAAGGAAGTTTGCCCCAGGTCGGTCCCCAAGCCCTCTGCGTTCCCACGACCTACACGGAGCGACCGGTGCATCGGGGCAGGCGCCCCCCCACCTGGTTTTGAACCGGAAAATCACCCCACCCCAGAAGCAAATCAGATCCTGAACGTTTCCTCTGAGAGGCTGGAGCCTCTGGCCACGGATGAGACACAACTCATGTGACTGCAGCGAGCAGGGACCTGGGACAGACCCGAGCGGTGGCTCCTCTCGGGTCTTCTCAAGGCGTCGGGCGGCAGGACGGAGCCCATGGGGCTGGCAGGGCCCTTCGGCACCAGCAGCAGTGGTGGTGGGTGTAGGAAGAGGCAGAGGAAGGGGCAGAGTGACCTGGAAATGGGGCAGAGCTACGGAGAGGCGAGGGGAGAAGCAGCAAGCCCCAGGGGGGAGGAGGAGCTGAGTGGAACCGGCGAGATTAAAGACAAGAATTAACTGATTTTCAGCTCCGGAAGGAGTGAATCAGACTGGGGAGGGGGAGGATGGACCCTTGCAGTCACCTCTTCCCCTTCCTCCCATCCATCGTGCTCTGCCCATGCTGCCGGAGCAGCTGAGATCTCTCTGGGTCTGTCTCAGTGCCATGGGACAGCTGGCTGCTGGCTGACACAGCTACCAGAGCCACAGCTGAACCTCTTCCCCAGCACCTAAAAGCCGTCACTAAAACCTCACTAGTCCTCCCCAGGGATCACACCCACCCCCAGGGACACCAGCTCCTCCTTCACTGCTCCGACCAGCCAGCAGGCACCAAACCCTGCCTGGGATGGGGCTGGAGTGACATCCCTCCCACAAGCAGGGCTCCTGTGAGCCACCAGCCCTTGTCTGATGCCCACGGCCTCGGGGGGGGGGGGGCCACCTGACACAGATTCATGTGCTGCTGGGGAAGGATATTTGCTGCTCCTGGAAAACCTAAAGGACATCCCCAGGCAGCAGCCAGGTCTGAGCCTGGGAGGTCGCACAAGTCAGAGGAGGAGCCAACTTCTTCTGAACTTCTTGATGCCGCCTCCAAGCCGTGTGGATGGCTTAGTCATCCTAGATCAGAGCCTGAGGACACACATACAGGGTGGTTGGGTGGGGTGTTTTTTTTTCCCCCCCTCCAACACCAAGTTCAAACAACAAGCCCTCTCTCTCTCCTCCTTTCCCCTATTTTGAGGAAGGATTTTACAAGCCAGAAGCCAAGAGACAGGTTTGTTTTTGCTCGCGTTTTGTCACTTTGCTGCTTGAGACAGTCACATCGAAATGCAAGGGAAATTAAGAAAAAAAAGCCTGCAAGAGCTAAAACAGATTATGCTTTTGGCATTTCGCTTCCTATTCATCAACAACTAACCAGAAGCTGTTTTAATTTCTGTTGCTTCAACACATGCTCTGGTCCCAAAACACTCCCAAATTCTGGCAGCACCTAGGAAAGACGCTTCTTAGAAAGCAGCTTTACCATCAGAAATGCCTTTTCCAAGAGAGAAGCTGTTAATTAAAAGACTGGGTGAGGTCTGGCCCCCTAAGGTCAGGAGATCCAGCGGCTCCTTGCGTCCTGCAGAAGAGACAGAGCAGAGAGTGGAGCAGACACTTGCCTCCTGGATCCTCGGCTTGGTGCGGAAGAGGAGCCTCAGCATCTCCAAAGCTTTTTGGGCTGCTATCCTCCCATACTGTGCGAGCGGCTGCGGCGCCGGGGCGCTCGGCGGGGCAGCACGAGGAGCTGCGTGTAGTAGTTACGTCACTGGGATGTATTTTGGGAGTTTTCACTGAGAGGAAACTGTGGTTTGGTGTGGGGAAATCGCAGGGCGCAGCGAGGGCTGCGCAGCACCACTGGCCCCACGGAAACCCTGGAAGGCTCCACGGGTGCTTCGGCACCGCTCTTCCCAATCAGCAAATCTCAGCGGGCTTTTCCAGAGGATCCCCACGGTCCCTCATGGCACAGATGGGGAAACAGGTGTAGGAAGAGGGATTCCAGCCCCTTCCAGCAGTAAGCAGCCAGGAGTCTGCGCAGCTTTCTTCTCCAAAGTCACCCTGCCCCTGCTCCCAGCAGCACAGATGCTGAGCTCAGCACAAATCCTCTCCCTGTAGGATCAGCTGAACCGCAGATCTCCAGGGAAGGGGGTCGGGAGGAGGCAGCTCCTGCACCCAGCCCAGGTTTGTCCCTGCCCCGTGTCAGAGTCGCCGCTTGTCATCTGCTGTCTCAGGGCTTTGGGGAGCTGCCACGAGGCCGAGTGCGAGGTTGGCACATGAACATTGTAGGGGAGGGTTGCACAATCCTGCTGGGGTCAGCTCCTGCTCTGCACCCTGCTCCTCAGCACCAAGGGGACGGAGCAGGAAGGAGATGGGAGCTGCCTGGGTCCAGCAGTGCTCAGGAGCAGAGTGGGGAGAAGCTCTTCAGCCCCACAGCTCTGAATCAATTCTCTCCAGCTTTCTGCTTGCAAGGAAAAAAGGGAGCCAGGTGCTGACTCCCAGCTCCCATCAGGAGGCTCTCTGCACTGCATCTATGCCAAGCAGGCGCCCTGGATGGCTCCAGAAGTTACATGGCTGTTTCACCAGGTCCTTTGCTAGATTACAGAACCCTCTTTGCTGTACCTTAGAAGGTCACCATCCCTCCTTTTGGAGCTGGTCAGCTGTTTAGTGCTGCCCAGGGCTGCAACACCCAACGTGCTGCTCAGAGCATCCCCATAGCTCTTTCCCGCTCCTGTATCCTGCTTCCCAGGGAGATCGCTCCCTCCCCAGCAGCAGGAGGCACAGGGGGATCTCAGACCAATTCTGCAGCAGAGAAACACAGTAACAAGGCTTAGCTTGGGCAGCTACAACTCATGGAAGGAGTTAGAGCAGCTGCAGAAGGACAGCAAGCTTCAGCCTGAGACGGGACAGCGTGATACCCTGCTTCATGTTGGCCTCTCTCCTCATCCCTTTTCTGACTGGTTAATGTGGGCACAGAGAATCACACCCTCACCCCGTCCTGCCTTTCCAGGGGCTTGGCCCTGCCCATCCGCTCCCCCTCCTCCCCTAGGAACAGCGCTTGGAATTCCTGAGCCTTTTCACAAGGGAGAGGCCCACCCTGAAGCCCCAAACCCACCACTGTAACCCTGTCTGGGCCAGAAGCTGAAGCCATCAGCTCCTGGCTTCCAGTGCGGCTGACAGCCACAGAAGGAAAGGCTGCTGCAAGAGAGCGAACCTCTGCTGCCCCACTGCCTCTGCTCCCAAGAGAAGGGGCCAGAACCAAACAGGTAACGATCCCAATAGAAACCAGTAAATCTACAGCGAGCAGCATAAACCAAAGGAAGCTGTGGTGCAGGCAGCTGCATGCAAATACAGGTTGTGGGTCTAAGGGCAAGCGACATGTGGGCTGAGCCGAGGCAGAAGCCTTCCTCCATCACATTTCCAAATGACCTTCTGCATCCTGGGTCAGTTTGATGCTTTTAGGGCAGAACTAAGTCACTTCTAGGCCTTATTCTGCATTTTTGAAAAGCCAGAGTTGGGTCCTGGGAGATGCTGCTGCCTGAGCAGCAATGGACCAGCCTCAGGCACCAAGTACCAAGACCTGGCTGTAAATGCTGCATGAACCTTCTGCCACTGGCACATCAGTCTGAGGAGGGACGATGCCCAAATCCAGTGGTGCCAGCTACAAACAGTTCCCAGTGCAGGGCTTAAAGATGCTGCAGTGCAGCTCTGTGACAGCAGACAAGCCCATGGGAAGCCCCAACCTTGGCTCCATAAACCAGGACACTGGCTGGCCTGACAGATTTAAATCAGGATACTGAGGGACTGGGATCCAGTTACACCCCACGGAGCACTGGGAACAGTATCTGGGAGGGAAGGATCAGAGTTTCACACACAGGAAGGCGATGGTGTGAAGAACTGCTGCCTGAGGACAGACAGCTGCTGTCCCCTCAAGAAGGGATGCCTCAGCAGAGGTCTCCAGGAAGCCCTGGACAAAGCCCCATCTGACAGGGTGCAGCCCCCCCCCCAGCACAGCCTGCTCCTGGGTGCTGGCCTCAGGAGCGGGACCTCCTCAGCTTCTGCATGAAGTTATTTTCTGCATCCTGCCCTGGAGCAGCCACCCCCCAGCCCAGCAGCAACCCCTGCTGCTCTGGGGCAGCCTGAAAGAAATGGGAAGCGAGAGGTACTGCAGCCTCGCTGCTGTAACGAGCAGAGGGGCAAAGGCTGCCTGGAACTCGTGTTTTTTTAAGCAGTGGTTCTCAAAAAGGGGAACAAACAAAGCAAAGAACCCTCCCCAGCCACTGCCTGCTCTCCTGCAAGGGCCTTATTTGGGCAAGGCTGACGGTTGGGCTCATTTGTAACCAAAGAACTGGCCAGAACACTGTACTTTTGCCTGCATTCCTATGGAGGGTCGCCCCCCCCGGTACTCCTGGGAGCCCCCAGACTTGGCCCCAGCCTGAGAAATCCTGTGGGACACTTGTATCCCTGAGCAGCACCAGCTTCTCCTGAGCACAGACACCTCTGCAAAGCGGAAGAGCTTCAGCTTGTGGTACCTGTGTCTGAACTGTCAGGTCCGGGTGGACCAGCCCTGCTGAGAGATGGGATGAAGAGGAGGGAGCTGTGGCTGGAGGCAGAGCCGCTCTGACACGAGAGGAAGTCCTGCCCACAGCGTCATTGCTGTGGGTCATATCAGCACCCACAGATTTTAACTCGCCTTGTTGCCATCCGCTGGCTTCCAGGAAAGCAGCAATGCTGACTACCCCCACAGGAAACCTGCCCTCTGGGCTTCGGTTCTTGAGAAGCCTGCAACTGCGTGACCTCCCCACAGCTGAAAAATGTCACCCTGTACCTGTGCTACGTGCAGGTCCTGCCCGTGGCACGGCCACCACGCCAGCCCCCATCACTCCTGGGCTGTGCTGGCAGGGGAGGGCAGAGTAAGCAAGCGCTGCTCCTCTGTGTTTGCTCAGGAAAGGAGTTGTTTCCTGTCTCTGCCGCTCACCACAGCTTAGCAGAGAAGGGGAAAACACAAGCCCGGCCAAGCAGAACATTCTGTGGGGTCCCACCAGCTCCATTCAGTATCCAAAGTTTAAAACAAAATCCCCTGGGAGAGTGGAACAGTTTGGCTCTCCCAAGCCGGGCGCTGCAGCATCGCGGCTGCGTGCCACAGCTGCACACCACAGCCACCTCCTGTGCTTACACACCACACGTGCAGGGAAGGAAAGAAAACAAAAACCAGTCTGAAACCTCAAGCAGATGTAAAACCTCTTGAATCATAGAATCATAGACTGGCCTGGGTTGGAAGGGACCACAAGGATCACAGAGCTCCAACCCCCTGCCACAGGCAGGGCCACCAACCTCCAGGCCTGGAGCTACACAAGGTTGCCCAGGGCCCCATCTAACCTGGCCATGAACACCCCTAGGGATGGGGCACCCACCCCCTCTCTGGGCAGCCTGTTCCAGCCCCTCACCACTCTCTCTGTAAAGAGCTTCCCCCTAATATCTCATCTAACCCTTCCTTCAGGTTTCCAAGAGGGAAGAACCAAGGCAGCTGGGAGAAGAGAATGACCCACTCCATCCTGGCACAGAAAGCGCCAGAAACCTCTCTCCGGATGGCCTGAACCAAAAGCCTTTGGCTGGGAGCATCCTAGAAACACTGTGCTGTGTTTCCACGCAGGCAGGCAGCCAGTGCTCGCGGTGAAGTTAATTTGGTCACCCTTAGGAAGGGCTTTGCTGCTACCCTGAGCTTCCCTGCAATGGGGATTACAAACAAATCCTACAAAAGAGACAACTCAGACCCGATTTTACCCTGTTTGGTGTTTAGATGGAGCAAGTCCCACCCTTTTTCACGGGCCCCCTCCCTCACCAGCAAGACCCCTTCGCTTGTGTGCAGGAGGGTGACCCGCATCACCTTCCATGGAGGCAGATGGGGAGACACTGCGAAATCCTGGATGCCACAGAGAGACGCCAGCACACTCCATCAACAGGCAGAAGAGCAACAGGAACAGAGCAGGGGACTTCCCAGTGGAGCGTGGTGGGACAGCAGTGACAGGTAGCGGTGCCTGCAGCTCCTGGCCCAGCTGTGTCACCCCAAAGCGGCTGGGTGCTCCAGGGGACCCTGCCAGGCTGCCCCGCACCGCTCCCCATGGGCACACTCCAGCAGGTGGCACTCGGAGCATCTGCAAGGTCCAGAACGTGTTTCTCCTCTGAAAAGGGAGGGTGAGAGCCAGAGGACCCATTTCCTAACACCCACGTCATGAACCCCTCTGTGGGAAGATTGAGCACCCCTGAAACCAGAGACCTAGGAACGGATAAAGGGACGAGCTGCTCCCTGTGCAAAGCCTGAGGTTGGAGAAGGGAAGGGGCAGGAGGCTCCCCCGGCTCCCTTCTCCTTCACAACACCCTTTCTGAGTCGCTACTCGACCCATTTGACCAACATACCTGCTTTACACCAGAGAGCTCGGGGCGCTTGTGGGATGGAGAGAGCAGGGAGGCTCAGGACCAGCCATCCCCCCTGCTCTCCCCAGATTCCTCCCTGCTCCCGGTTCTTTCCAGGGCCATTTTGGCACCAGATCCTGGATAGGAAGCAGCAGCCCCCACCTAGGCAGAGTTTTGCTGCTTTCATGCAGAAGATGAAGCCTCCTTCTAACTGAGTTACAAAATACAACCCGGGTTTCACAACAAGAACCAAGACTTGTTTGCTGCCCCTGGAGTTATCGTGGGATGTGGAAACTATTCTCTATCGCAGGAATGCAGGAATTCCATCCTCCTCCCACAGCACACATGCTGCCAGCAGTTTTCTTGTTGCAAGACACATGGAAAGTAGTCTTGGGGCTTGGTAAAGCCTTTGCTTGGTACCCACCAGGTTTGGGTATGTGGGATACCCCAGCTGCCTCCCATGCTCTGGAAAGGATACGCGTGTGAGATACATCCAGGAAGAGCTATCATCAGATTTTTCACAGCAACTCTAGACTTTTCCAGCATTAAAAAACCCAGTGTGCCAACTTTAAGGCTCCTAAAACATTGGGTGGCAGCCAGGGCCTCCCCCTCAGCGGCTCAGCTGTGACACAGGCACGTCCCTGCCCTGCATGCTGGGGATGGGACTGCACTGAAGATCACGATCCACCCCTGCCCAGGCATCCCAGCACAGGATCACTGGCACCCTGCATGTGGGCATAACGGGGTTTGTCCTGTTCCCTGAGTGCTGCTGCACAAAGGAGCGACCCCCTGCCCCCCAAGCCCACCGGTGAGGGTGCTGAGCCCTCTCCTCCCCTCTCTGTAAGCAGACACTGCACATTCCCCATCCAGCCCGCGCCATCCGGTTAAACACGGCTCCCTGATGGCAAGGGAATCGATAGCTCCTGTCTGGGAGTGCTCAGGGAGCACACAAAGGCCGTGGTGCTCAGGCAGTATTCCCAGAGCCACGCCAGCAGCTTTGCTGAGACCAAGGTTTCCAGTTCAAACAAGGGACTGATGCCCTGGCTTCCCGTCAGGGTGACATTTCCCGGCTGCCCAGATTTCACACTGCGGTTGGGAAACCCTTTTTGACTCAGAGGATCAGCTGGAGCTTCTGGGAGGCCATGCCTCTGCCTCCCTGGCTGCCGTGAGTGGCTCTTCCTAAGGATGGAGAAGGGCTCCAGGGCAGGCAGGAGTCCTAAGGGGGTAGCTGGGACTACCCTCCCTAGGCGATCCCCAGCCTCCCCCAGCCCCAGGGCAGCTCCTGGCTGGCAGCACAGTGCAGCCAGGGGGAAAAAAAGTTACTACTGTGTATCCTGGAGCTAGGGAAGGGATTGACTGCTCGTGGCAAAAGTAAAGCTGAGACTTGTAAAGCTGCAGAAGCTTCAGAGAAGCTGACTGTGTGAGCAGGGAAAGTCCTGGATTGTGATCTTAGCCATGAACCCTTAAACAAACGCAGGCAAGGGGATGGATGCAGAGCTCCCTGCTGCTGGTGTGGCTGCTCCAGGGACACGAGCCCCCTCTGAGCCCTTCAAAAATCAGATGTTCTTCTGGCAGGCTTGCTGGCCACGGAGCCTGAGGCTGTTTCTGTTAACGTAGGAGGGGGATGAGAAGGAGCCAGAGCAGTGCTGATGGGTCCTCTGTGCTGCTCCAGTTCTGCAGACTCGGCTGCATTCCTCGTGTGCAAGTCCTGTAAACTGACCCCTCTTCAATTATTCATCAGCGTCTGCAGCTCATCAGAGACTCTGCTCCTCAAACAGGCATTTATTTGTTTTTGTCTTGGGCCGTTGGGTTTTTAAGAGCTCGGACACTGGCTGTTAACCATGGCCTGGCCTCGCCAAGGACGAGCAGAGGCTCGGGCAGGAAGGAGCCAGGCAGCTGTCTGGCAGTGCAGCAAACACACCCCACTCATCTCGGAGCAGCCAGTTGTGACCCAGAGCTGGGCAGGCTGCAGAGGCAGAACTGGGAGAGGCAGCAGCTGCTGCCCGGTCTGGGCGGTGCAGAGGGGAAGGCAGATTCCTGGGAAGCATCACACCACGCTCGAGATGTTCTGCTCCTGCCACGTTATCCCAGGTGCTGCAGAGCCTTGGGGATCAGACCAGCCCGAATGCTCTTGGCTGGAAGCAACAGCAGAGGGGCATTGGGCAGAGAAGGGGTTTCCTGGGGTACCTGTCTCTTCCCACGTTCCACAGCTTTCTCGTTCTTGGAGCAAGCAGCAGCAGGAGCTGTGCCACCACCAGACCAGGTGTGCTTCAAAGCAAAGCATTCCACTGGCTTGTTCTGAAAGCCTTTGTGCAGAGAGGCCGTGGTTAGAGCAGTACCTGGGAGCAATGAGGATCACACCACCGGACAGGTCACCGCACTCAGCCTGGAGCTGGTGTTCATGTGCAGCACCAGCAGCGACAGCCTCCATCACCTCAGCACTGGGTGGGCACACAGGACCTGCCCTTCAGCGGCCTCAGATGACTCTTTCTTCCTCCCCCAGCGTAATGAGAAGGTGCTTCAAGTTCCCTCCTCTTACTGCCCACCCAGGGAGGCAGCTCCGGAGACAGGACAGCTGCCAGTGGATGCTCTGCCAGGCAGTGAGAGGCACAGCGCACGGCCTGGGTGAAGGAGAGGGATGTACCACTGGGAACCAGAGCTCTAAGCAAGCACTAGCACAGTACACCGTGATGGAGAGCAGGAAATCCTCTCTCTCCCAGCACAAACTAGCATTAGCACCGACAGTGCAGGTATTGCTTGGGCCAGAAGTGTCCGGGGTCTCTGCCTGTAATTGCTTCCCCTGCTGAAGATGCTGTGGAGGAGGATCTTACTGCAGGCTCTACCAGGTGAGGACACAGCGATGGCTCAGCCAGTTACACGGATCTGGGAAGGAGCTGCATCTTCCTCCTCAGCCTCACAGCAAGGCTCAGCCCAGGCAGGTGGGGCTCCTCGTGCCTGCACAGGGCAGAGCAAGCCCTCACTCCTGTCTCAAAGGTCTCTTTTATGGTGCAAAGCAGAGCAGGAAGAGGTTACTTATTCACTTCCCCAGCTTTCCCTGCACACTGTGATTATCACCCAAGAACAAGCTGATCAGCACTCCCAGCCTGTGCCAGTGTTACCTCCAGAGAGAGAGTGGGCACGCTCAGCACTGCGAATCCACTCCTCTGCTCTTCATTATAAAGTGATTTCACTAATTGGGTGTTGTACTTTCATGCATAATTCCTCATGCTTGGCACCTTCAGGGAGCACAAGCTCACCCCTCAGCCAAGCTGGCTCCAGAGCAGGCTGTGAAACCCCAATTACGACAGGTCCCATTTTAACACTGAATTCAAGCCCTCTGTTGCCGTTCCCCAGCTGAACAAGGGCCAATCTCCAGCCTAGCTGACAATTAAAATCTAAAGAACAGAGGAGAAAATGAGGTTCAGCACCTAGAGACCAATGCAGGGCGCTGCCGATTAGCCCCTGGGGCACAGCAGCTTTTGGGAGCAAGGCAAGACACCTCCTGCTCCGCTCCTGCCCAGTGCAGAGATGTAGCTGGGGTTAACCCAGGCCTGTCGCAGGAGATGCTTCTCTTGGTGTCAGCTATGGCCAAGGAAACAGGCAGAAGAGGAAGCAGGCAAGCACAGAGGATACCAGGCAATAGTCCTGCTCCTCTACCACAGGAAAGAGCAGCTCTTCCATCCAGCATCCCCCAGACGTCACACGGAATCCCCACACTGACAACACTGCTGCCATCCAAAAGCCAACACTGGATTTAGCCAGGGTCAAACATCACCAGCAACGAGGAGAATGAAACACCATCCCTGTCCCTGTGTCAGCCAAAGGCTCCTGTCCAGTACAGCGCTGGGATAGGCATTTGCAGGGACATGGCCAGGATGGCCTGGCAGGCTGCAAGCTCTCAAAGTGGGGACATGCTGGGAACACCCAGATACCCAAGGATTCGGGATTGAGCAACCTAGGCTTCCACTTGCTGTCAGGAGAGGGCTTGGCTTCGACTTCCTTATGTCCTCAGAGCAGGAATGCTGCTGGGATGGCCCCGACTGCAGAGCCAGGCTTGGTTCTCTGGGACCACGCGCAGGGAGGCTCCAGGCAGCTCTTTACCCAGGCCTGGGGATCTCACAGGCAGTTCTGGGATACACACCAAGGCACGATGCTTGCAGGGACTTGTGTACCACAGTTCTTCCTGAAAGGTGGGAATCCACAGAGGAATACAGCCCCGGGATGGTGTGAGATGCACCAGCTGTCCTCAGGAAGAAGCTGAGTCAGAGCTACAAAGGCAGCTAGAAGATACAAGATCACAGGCAGCCTGGCCCAACACCTCCCTACGGTACCTCTGCAGCAACCACTTCATCCCCCTTCACGCCCAAAGACCCTCACAGCACAGAGGTGATGATGGAGGCATCAGACTGCATCGGTCTCGCGCTACCAGCCACGAGGTTCCCAGCTCTTTTGAGGAATTCTTGGATGTCCTCCTTTGGTTATTGCCCAGGCAAATAAGGATTGTACTACTGGCAGCATCCCGCTGATGCTGGGACTGGGGGGGGGATGGCAGCTCTGTGTGGGCGTTGAGCAATCGCCGCTGTCACTGCTCAGGGCTATTTTTAGAAGAGATCACAGCATCCACCGCAAAAGGAGAACGAGTCCAACCCTGGGTAAAGGTGCCTCTTCCCCTCACAGCTCAACACACAGCTACAACAGAAGGGCATGGGAAGAACCCTGAGCAGCCTTCAACTTGAGAACAGCCAGCCTTAGATGTTTATTGGCACGTGCTTCCCCCCCCTTTAGCTCTCACAGGGCTGATGTGTACCCCAACACAAGCAGCAGACACACAGCGACGTGCAGCGCGCTGCCTGCTTCCCCAAAGCCCAAGGTCTGTGTTTACAGGAGGGGGTCATTTCTCTGTGCTGGGAGCACACGTACCTTGTACAAACTTGGGCAAGGCAGCAGGGGTTATTTCAGGAGCACAGAGCAGGGCTTCACGTGTCCAGAAAGTTACCAAAAATGGGATCGTGGGGCACCGCTCACGGGCGGTTTGGCCACGGCGCCTCGGAGGAGGCAAGGCAGGACACCTGCACAGGGCTCTGCTGGCTTCCCTGCTCGCTGTGGGGTGGTGGACAAGCTGCCCGTGCTCTGCTCCAGCCCCCAGTCACAACAGGGGGGGAACACTTCCATGTCCCACAGAGGGACAGACACAGGCACAGAGCAGCAAAGAGAACCCCAAGTGCTTTTTGGCCTCCGCCGCCTGACAGCTCTGTGCGGCTGTGCGTACAGCTGGAATCACCCAGGGATGTCCCTCAAAGAAAACACAGCTTTTACAAGTATTTTTAAAGCAACATCATTCAGCTGCTCTTACGGGGGGGGGCAGCTTAGCCAAGCGTTTGAAGATGAAAGAGGCCAAGTCTCAAGCCTTCGAAGCCCGGCTGGAGTCCAACCAGAAGACACAGATGATTATTTCCCCCCACCCGTGCCAGAGATGCAGGCACAGCACAGAGCCCTGAAACCACTATTCCCAGGGGAGGGAAGCACATGCTCTCACTGCCCCACGCCAGGTTTCCTACAGGCCACTGAGAAACTGCCAGCCCAGCAAGCGGGACGGGACCGCAGAGGAGTTGAGATGCAGCTGCACCCTAGAAACCCAGCCTGAGCTGCTGAAAAAGGACTGGCTGAAGAGCACACAGCTGCTTTACAGGTTTAAGTGTCTTTTAGTAAAAAATACCATGGTAGCCAAGTGGAATAACACACAATAAGCCCCCACAGAGGATGATTCAGGGTGAGAACCTGCTACAGGGCACTCACAGAGGGCAAGGTGCAGGACAAGCTCTCAGCAACCTGTTCAGCAAGGTCTCACAAGCCAAACCAAACATGTAGGTATAAGAAAAGGAAATCCCAAAAGGTTTATGACTTGAAGGCACTGGAATGACTCTTCTGCCCTGCACAGGGTCTCACAGGACAGAGAAGTACAGGCACAGCCAGGACATACCCACACTGACACCATAGTCCTTGGGCTTGGAGAGGGCTCACATCAGGGACATTGAGTCCTTCAACATGACACTGCTCACACGTGCAGCAGAAAGAGCATCAGGGGGATGAAGAAAGTCTAGCAGACTCAGACCCTTGCCCAAAACTCAGAGGAAGGCAGCCCAGTTCCCTCCACCGTTCCCCACTGCTGGTAACGGGGACGCAGGATTGAAAACCAGCCGCCCCCAGCCCACCCCC
>VZTU01034252.1:43932-59584 GCA_013400835.1 Zapornia atra
CCTCCGGTAGCCGCCGTCCCGCAGTGCTGCACGGCCGGGGGAGGGGGGGGTCACACCGCTCAGTTTGCGGCTGAAAGCAGGAAACTGCTCTGGGAAATCCGGATTCCAAGTTTGAGATGCGCGATGAGTCACCGCCGATCACCTCCTGCAGTGCCAACCCCCCCCCCCACACCCCCTCTTCCCTACAAAACATGGATTAAAAACCACACCCACCTTTCCAGGGAGTTGGGGGACCCTCGGCAGGAAGGGGCTTTACGCACCCACCCGTGTTTGCACCTCACGGCTCCTCTCCCCTGCTCCCATCCTCAAATGGAGAGGTTCTGTTCACATTTTACTGCCCTCAAAGTGCCACGTTTTCACGTTTCTTTAGAAAACGGCACCTATAAAGAAGCCTCGTGGACAGGGTGCATCGCTCAGGGTTGACTTCATCAAGGTGTGGCCGTAAAAAGCTATTTAACGAGCCTCAGTGAAAACAGATCCAGCTGGGGCTCTGCATCCGGGGGTGGGTGTCCCAGGAAGGCAGGGTGGGGTGGGGGGGTTACCACCCTTAGCCAAAAACCTCTTCAGAGGCAGCAGGGAGCTCTGAAAAAAAGCCGAATTAGGACAAAGCACAGCACTCTGAAACATCCTCCCAGCACTCGAAGCTGAGCTGTAAGTCATCACTGGGACCTGCTCGTTATTGAAGCCAGAGCAATCGTCTGCCTCCCGTAACGTGGGTAGAAAATTCCCCCCAGTGAGAGGCTGAGCCCAGCCTGGGATCTGCTGGCTCCACGTCCAGTGCTTGGAGCCCCAGAGGAAAGCATTAAATAACACCAATCCACCCGAGTGGCACTAAGTGAGGTCCCGTTATAGCCAATTAAACTCATGTCACTTACTGCTGGAGCAAGCTGGAGCAGATCTAGTGGAGGGTTATTCATTCAGCTCCAAAGCTGTCCATAATTCCCCCTTATTGCCCGGTACATGGCGTGCCGTCTGCTTACACCCATCCTCCAGCTGCTGCAACCTGCTTCAAACGGCATCAATAACACGGTGATGTCAACCCCAGCATCCCATTCCCCTTCTCCATTCGTTTGCAAAACACATTTCCCTTTCCCCCTGCTCTGCCTGCGACTCCCACGTCTGGGGGAGGGATGCAGAGGGAGGTGAGTGTAGGACAGTGCTCTCCACATCCTTCCCAGGGGAACAGAACAAGAGGCTGCTCTATAACTGGCCCTGTGAATCCAACCTCTGGGCATGACACCCCGGAGCACCTGGAGCTTCCCACCTGGGTGACAAGCCCACAGGGATATTTAAGCTGCAATTCCAGGCACAGAGGCATTTCCCATCAGGTGGCCCAGGAAAAGCCTCCCAGCTTCCAAGGAGGGTAACGCATGGAAGTCAGGTGGGATCAGGTGCTGAGGAGTTACCTGCAGCAGCCAAGGAGCTAATCTCAGGCTGGGCATTAACCCCTGGGAAATCTCTGACACCAAGGTCACAGCTGGTATTATAAACAGGTTAAATGAAAATAAGTTAAAAATAAAAAAAACACCTTGTGAAGTGTTGAAAGGTCCCGGGGTGGTACAGGAACCAGGAGAAAAGCAGATCCTTGTTTTCAAGGTCCCAGGGAAAGGTTAATAGGAACATCCAGAGGGACTGTTTGAGAGGCAGAGGAAGGTGAGGGAAGGGAAACAGGAACCGCTGCTGCTGCTGCTTCTGTCCCCTGGCAGCTCTGCTGAGGTGCAGAAAGTCCTTCGTATTTCGCAGCAGAAAGACAGGCAGGCTGGCCATGAGCTTGATAAAAGAGGAATTGTGAAGCTCTGTGGAGCAATGACTTCTTTAGGCTGGAGAAAACCCATGGCTCTAAAACCACCAGTACTGCTGCGGCTAAATAACCCCACCAAACTGTCCTGCCCACTTCTTCTAACAAAACAGGCAATTGGAGACGTTGGGAAGACCCCAAACCAGTCATGTGTGGCTCTTCCCTGCAGCTCCACAGCCACTTTTGTCAAAGGCCAGGAGAGGATTGTGCTGAGGTAGCTCTACAGGAACCTCAAAGTTATATTAGCACCCCAAAGAAAGGCTAGATAATTGGGCAGCAGTGCTGGGTAACAAGGTGAGGTCTCTCTGTCCCCAGCTCCAGGGCTCCAAGAGAAGCAATCTCTCTGCTGATGGAAGCTGGCTGGTACCAGTGACCTTCCCTCAGTTCCCACACCAGATATCAGAGTTATTAACAGAACGTGAGATGTGGCACATGAGATCCCGGGGAGTCCAGGGCAGCAGGAGGAGGAAGAGGAGGAGGAGGTGGTGGTCTCCCCCAGGGTTATTTCCTAGTTGAAGAGCAGCTATAAAACGCAGCCCTGTCCCCAGAGCAGGGTGCAGCGTTCTGGAGCAGCAGTGCCTGCTGTTTGGGTGAGTGTCATGGCTAAATACAGTAATTAAAAGATATAAACTGGCATCTTTCTGCTGAGGGGCTGGGGAGAGCTGCTGCCCTGTGAACAGGGACTCTGGCTCAGCTGGGTGCTCCTTCTGCCAGTGTCAGCTGTGGGTTTAGCTCGGGTTTAACACCATCAAATCCTCCTCAGACACAATTTCAGGTCTTTCTCCCTCTGCAGCTGGCTCGTGGCATTTCCCTTTTGGGGGAGGCTGGTTCATTCATTAACCAGTTATCCCAGTGAAGCCCTTCCAAGCCGGATGCATCCTCCATATCCACATCACCAGGTCCGATTTGTCCTCCTTATTCCAAACCCCACCCAAACGGTTCTCCACCTACCCCTGGAGTCACCCAGCGCTCCCAAGGCTCCCCATAACCCTTCTTGTTAGGGAAGCCAGGGAGCATCCCTCCTTTGCTGCCTGCGTCGTGCTGCGCTGCTGCTGCACACACAGGGAAATGCAAAAGGCACCAAGAACTCACGGGCTGAGTCCCAAACCCCTGCTACAGTTCACAGCCTCGTGTCATCTGCTTTGTGTCCATGCTAAGACAGTCGTTTAATCAGAGCCCACAGCAGCCCTCTTTGTATTTTTAAGGTTGACTAATCAGTTCTGAAGTTCGTTATCCCCCTGTGCTAACGGGGAAACAGAGTCATGTTCTCTCTAGGCTGCCAGTGCTGAACTCCAACTCCACAGTCCTGTCTTCTGCTCGCCAGCTCTCAACTCCCCACCTCCTTTCCTTGCCTCCTCTGCTTCATGAAAGAGGAGACGATAGATCACCTTGTTCTGAGCCCAGGGAAGGGGTGGTACCAGCATCAGGCTGCAGATAGAGAAGCAGGAAACCAGGGGCTGTGGCTGTGTTTAACAGCAGGATTGCCTGTTCCCTTTTCCTTCTATTCCTCAGCCCCGTGTGATGGAGCTGCCTCAGATGCCAGCGCTTCCCAAGGCAGGTCCAGGCAGCGGCTGGAATGCAGACGCCACAGCACAGCACAGCACAGCACAGCACAGCACTGCACAGCACAGCACTGCACAGCACAGCACAGCACAGCACAGCACAGCACAGCACTGCACAGCACAGCACAGCACAGCAGGATGACGAGTTCCTTGGGGCTCACAGCCCAGGCAGCTCTCGTTCCCCTGGACAGGATTTGTGTGGATGAAACCTGATTATTCATCCAGCAAACACCTCCAACCTCTGCTGATGCTCCTTGCACAGCTCTGGCATTTCTGAAGGCACCTAGCATACCTGAGACCCTTTCCTTGGCAGAGCGTGGTGTGTTTTTCCTGCTGGTTCTGCAAACTATCGGTTTGCTAAGCCCACTTTGCTTTTCCACCTGATATTCCTGGAAACCAGAGTCCCTCCATGGACCAGATCATCTGAAGCATCTCCCAGGGACACACAGCTTAAGCCAGGCAAGAGTTACCAGCAGAACTGATGGAGCTCTTGGCTCCAGGAAACACACCTAATTTGAGTTTTGCACCTCTCTCTCAGGAACACTGAACTGCTGCCAAGAGGTGCCTGGAGGAGAGGGACCCCTCGGAGCTGGGATGTGCCCTGGGAAGGCAGGGGAGGCGATGGGAAGGCGCTGCCAGGCAGCGAGGCCATATCTGCTGGTTGTCATGGATACAATCGCTGCCGGTCTCCTGTATCAGTTACCTTCCCTTTCCTGGATGCAAATAAACGAGTGGTGGTCTGCTGCCGTTCCGGTGCAGGACACGACCCCTGACATCCACACAGAAGGCAGAAACCACCCGTTTGAAAGCCGGAGCTCTCAGCATCATGGGAGGGGAGAGTGGGAGGTGACTCGGTATTCCAGCTATGCGGGTCTGATAGGGCTCTGCCCGGCTGCCTTGGGCTGTCCCAGCCTGTGGCTATTTCCTAGGGCCGGGGGAGCTGTTTTCACAGCCCATTCAGCCTTTACTCTGGCTCAGCCCTGTGGATTCATGACAAGCTGCCGCAGACCCGGACTCTGCTGGCAGCGCACGCCCCCCAGGCAGGGCTCTGCAGGCTCCAGGGACTTCAGCTCCCTATTTCCAAGGCAAAAACGAGGGGTCAAATGTGGCTCAAACTACACCTGGAAAAGGCTTTTTTTAAAAAAAAAAATACAAGGAATTGCCTTAATTTTCATTTTCAAAGCAGCCCGGGCAGTGAGTTCTTTTGAGTGAGTTATCTGGTGACTTCTGGTGTTAATTAGCATACAGGTATGTTTGCAGCTCATTTCAGCTCAGTGCTGTGCAAGGGAGTGATAACATGAAAGAGAAACTGTAAACAGAAGCAAAACTACCTGGCCTGTTTTCACTGTCCCCCAGCCAGGGAGAAAGCAGAGTAAACAGCAGCACTAGGAACAGGGGGGTTTATGGCTCTTTCAGGTTTCAGAAGGTGTAAACAAGTGGCTTTTAAGTGGCTACAGAAAGATGTCCTGAGCTTTGTGCTACTCACCCAGCAGACTGAGGTGCAGGGGTGCTCCAGGCCTGGCAGGAGAAAACAAACCCAGGTTTGAAGAGAAGCCCAGCTCTGGGGAGGGGAAATGTCCAGGCCTAGCAGGAGAAAACAAACCCAGGTTTGAAGAGAAGCCCAGCTCTGGGGAGGGGAAATGTCATGGCAGCGCCCGGGGCCTGCGTCACGCAGCCAACAAGCCCCGTCCTGCTGAGCAGCAGCACCACACAGTTACCTGCTCCCAATTACCCTGCCCCAGAGTTTGGGGTGACATCATTCGAGGTTAAAAACAGTAATAAAATAAACCAGCCCATGATGAGGAGCTGAAAGACCCCAGTAACTGTTTTTCTTAGGGGAAAAGCACGCTTCAGTCCTGACGTGCTCAGGGCAGACTGGCAGCGTTTTATTACCCAGTCTTACAAAACAGACTGTTACCCCCACCCAGCCTTGAAGAGCCACATCAGGGAAATAACCAGAGAAATAAACTTCCAGAATATGAGAGAGAATCCTGACCAAGGCTATTTTGGCCTGATGACCCCCTGACATAACTGAAGCGTGGTTTTCTGGAGGGGTGTGGGAAGGAGCTGCCTTTGCCATGCAGGGAGAGAGAAGCAGGTCTTCAGCTTTCCTCCTAGTAACACTTGTGTTCTGTATTTCAGGTAGTGGTTAAGGCAGCACCACAGCCCAGATATGGCCCAGACAGCTTGGATGGCCAGGTACAGATACACATACACCACGCTCAATGGTTTCCTTGTTGGGGAGTGAATAAAAGGCACAATAGATTGAGGGATGTCAGAAACCCAATAACCTTGCAGAAGAAACTCTATCCATCCCTCACCAGCATTTTAAAAAAAATAAAGTCATTCTGGAGCTAGTGAGGCTCTGAGATGCTTTGCAGTGTCGTGTGTCCTTCAGCACAGCAAAACAGCACAGGAACACAAGGCTGGTCCTCTGCTGCTTGGCTGCTTCATGATATTCCCTCTTTGCTCCCCCAGGGACAGGGTCAATGCCTGAGAGAGGGAGAGAATTTGCCAACAGTGGAGGAACTTTGTGTTTCTACTTTTTAAATCACTCTTTTCCTCCTCTCTCCTTCATGAGTAAAGGAAAGGAGCTCAGACACTGCTCTTCAGACCTTCTCCTTCCCAGAAGCAGTTGGGGTTACATCAGCAATGTCCAGCTGGGCTGTTCCTGTCTCTCTCTGAGGAGAAACTTCACAAGTCTCTATCATTCTGCTGGGAGGACTCACACCTCTGCTGATGAGAGAGGAACCACTTGATCCTTAAGGAGAAAAATCCCCTTTCAGAGTTATTCCTTGGTGCCCACAGAGGCAAGAAAAGTTCACCCTGAAGTGGGTTTTCCCCCAGTTTGTTTGTGCTGCTCCCACTGCACTCTCATACTCCAGAGTCGCTCAGGAGATAATTTCTAAGATCAAAAGCAAGAAGCTGACTTTTATCTTTCTTCCACTAAACTGTGCAGGCACCCCTGTGATGGGAAGGCACCTCTGCCACACTGCGCTGAGCCTTTCCTGCCGCTGTCAGGAGGGGGAGGTGAGGTTCTACCAGTGGGGACCAAGTATCTTCTACAGAGAAACGTGCCACAACATCCATACTTGGGAATTCTTAAAACAAACTGAAAACAATCAAAGACTGCTCAACACACAAGAGAAACCCCCAGCACTGAGAGCGCTCACAGGACACATCCCCACCGGCGGTGGCACCTCCAGATGTGTGGGTCCAGCCACTGAGGAACAGCAGCCTGCCAAGTGAAAGCCTCAGCGCTGGGTACTCCCTGGGTGGATAAAAGCCTTGGTGCTCCCTGCTTTATATCCATAAAGTTTTTGCCAGAGGCAGAGAACATTTCAAAACGTTCCAACTCTGGAAACCGGTTCGAGTTTTGCTGCTGATTCCAGTGACAGCAAAAAGGAGCCTTGTGTCATAGGGAACGACTCCTTTCACCCCTCTCCTGTGAGAAACCAGGGATTTGCTCATCACCTGGCCTCAGAAAGCCCTGGCCAGACCTACTGTCTTTTTTATTTGCCTATTTAAAGTCTGCACAGAATAATTTTCCTCCTCAACCATAAGAAGCCAGTGACAGAACGCTGGGAATAAATATCCCATGGCAGCAGGCCAGTGGAAGCAGGAGCAGCGTGCTGGGAATGGGTAATAAATAACACCTGATGTAAAGTTATTTACCTCAAAAGTAATCACTCACATATATGGGCTCTGGGGTATGCTACAGCCCTTAGAACAGCCCGAGCAGCACAGTGCTGTTAGCTCAGCAGCACCATATACTTGTTGAAAGGGAATATTGATCAGCAGGGATGGAAAACAGGGGTTTTTTTGGCAGCTGTTTGCCAACTCCTTGGAAATTAAGATGGGAGCTGGTTACCAGCAGACAAACGCCCCTTCTGCAAGGTCACCAGCTCACTTCTGGCACACGCTGGGCTGCTGCCCAAAGTGCCTTAGAAGAGGCTACAGGTGGAACTGGCTGGGTTTAAATACCATCACTGTACGGACAGGAACGGGCAGCTTTAGAGAGGATCACTGTGGCCTTAGAAATGGATCGTTGAGCCAAGTGAAGGGCTGTGTCACAGAGCAAACCTGCCCGGAGCAAGAACAGGGTAAACCAGGCTACCCAGAGCACCGGTTAGTTACCCCTTATGGTCCTTAGCACCGGGGGAAATCGAGTCCTCTGCCTCTCGGTGTGAGATGGGGACCGCGCCTGGGACGGGTGGGCGAGGTGGCGATGCTGGAAGAATCCCTCTTGCGAGGAGAGCCGGGTATTGCACAGGGCCTTACGTAAGGCAGCAGCGCATGGGAAGGGCTGCTGGGGAGCTGCACGTACGCGGGGAGAAGCCAGGGCTCTGCCTTCACCTACACCTGGTTGTGTAACAGGTACCTGCTCAGACACCGCTGCTTCGTCCCGGGCAGGAGCCCAACACCTCGGATTTCAAAGAATAAATCGCTGTGCCTCTCACCGCTCTGCTGCACAGAGGCAGCCAGGGCACAGGCCGAGCACGTGAGAAGGACCTTGGGATGACATTGGGGCCTCTTATCTTCAGCAATCTGCTCACCCGTGTGTGCAGGGAGGCCCTGTGTAGAACACAACCTACCTGGGGCCAGTACACATCGCTCCAACCAACCTGCTTGCCCAGGCAGCCGTGGGGCTGCCAGCGTGACCACCTCTGAGAATGACAGGAGGAAAGAGTCGTCAGCATCCCTGATTCCAGGCTAAGCTGGCCTATTTTTTCCCCCCCAAAACACAAACTCCAAGTTCAACTCATCCTTGCCCTGCTGATAGCAATTGTTCGTTCACAGGGTTAATCAATAAACCAAACTCCCAAGGCACCCCTCTGCCAAGGGGTAAGAACCCTGGTCTGCTCATTTTGTTAAGCACCGAATAATCACCCTGGGTTTGTATCTGGGGTCTAGCAGGGCACAGTGGCAGGGCCGGTTTAACAATCTACATCCTATTTCTCAGTGCAGCACACAAGCTGATGTCCCCAAAACGTTTGGTTTCAGAGCTTGGTACATCCTCATCCCCTCAGCATCTACACTCGTGACTGGAGAGCTCTGCCCTCTCCTCCCTGTACCTCTGGGCGGTGCTTTGCCTGGTTCATCTGAGAAATGCATAACTCCCATCCCAATAAGCACATAAATCCTCACCCCAAGCTGGCACTGAGAGCTGGAGGAATGCCTTTGGCATGCCAGGAGCTCATCTTTCCCTTCTGCATCCACTTCAAGGAAGTACCATGAGGGTGTCAAGTGCTCCACATACAATCTCAGCAACCGCTTCCTCTCCAGCTTCACACCCTGCTCCTCAGCAAGGGCAAACATGGAAAGCATCTGTTAGGGGGAGAGGACCCCAAGACTGAGGTATTTTGTGTGTTAAAGGTGAAGGAAAAGCAGCTCTCTGCCATCAGTGGCATTGCTCAGCCAGCACAGGTTACTGGGTGGCGTTCTGTGAGGCTCAAATCCAAGCTGGAACCTGAGCCCAGGGGTTCACAGCATCAGGAAAGTCAGGCTGCCAAGGAGCACTGTCAGTCAGCACAAATAGTACAGTTGGATTTCCGAGGTGTAGGTGGCAGAGCAAACACTCACACACTGGAAATGCCAGCACACAAGAGCCAAGGGGGGCAGGACAGAGCACAGGGAGCCTTTGGAAAGGTGCTGGAACTTTGGAAAGGTGCTGGTGTACTCTGTAAGCTCAGGCTGGAGACTGAACAAATCAGATCTAAGCAGTTTGTACCAACAAGCTGAAATCTAACCAGGTTTATACGACACCTATTTAAATCCAGGCTTAAGATACAGTATCCCCTTCCTCAGCTGAGGACAGACGAGATGGGTAGTGGCAGCTCTAGTTCAGGCTTAAATTTTCAGGCTGGGTCACAGCAGCTGAGATACCTGCCCAAGGAGGAGAAGGAACAGTCCAGTGGACTTTAAAATAGAATTTGGGAAGGCTGAGTTCAGAGGCCTGCTCTAGCAGGGACAGGTTCCTGTGAGGTGCCAGCTACGCCTGTGAACTGATGAGGAAGTGAGCAGCACTGGCTGGATTTCAGGCAAAACCACCACAGAATCTGGAGAGGGCTGGCACGCTGGGATGGGGCAGCCTCAGAGGGACTCGGGCTGCTCGGGCATGTGTCAGGTCTCTCTGAAGGCAGCAGACGAGCAGGGCCATGGGGGTGCTGGAGAAGCGCTTCCTCCCCTTTCTAAAGGCAAATGTCAGACATTAGGCTGTGACAAACGGGGGGCTCCAGCCCCCCAAGTTCACTACCCGGCACCTTGCGCTGCGTTTGCCCGCTGCCTGCCGTGTGTCGGCTTCCCAGCACCCATTCTGCGTTTCCTGGTACCACCGTGTGGCCAAGGGCAGGAACAGGCTGCTCATCAAAGCGCTGCGTAATGAGATAAACCAGCGCTACACAAATCCCCGCGTCCAGCCAGCCGTGGCCAGGAGGCACCGGCGCGGTTGCCAAACCCCAACCGTTCCCTGCCAACGTGCCCCGGCTCCAGCTTAATTTGGAAACCACGCAAGAGAGAGATTAACTCCCCATCAATGGGATTTCCCTTCCTGGGTTTGCATGGGGCTCACCAAGGAGGAAGTTAATTGGGTCGTGGCGTGGCAGGGAAACCTGGGCACGTGGAACCAGGCTGCAGCACCACAGAACCCACTCACCAGCACCCACAGCCTCGTGACAATCTCTGGTGGTGTCTCCAGGAGGAAGGGAATGACATGAAAAACGAATTTAATTGCCTAAAATCAGTCCTCAGGCTGCACTGAGAACCCCTAACACACTTACCTTCAGTTCTTCCACTTAGATAACACTGATTTCCATCAACACTAAGCACCAAGACACCACTTGTTTAAAGGCACATGAAATCATCTGGCTGAGCAGTGCTAAAATAGTAACCTAGTTAACTAGGGTAATAGTAATCTAATAGTAACTCCTCCCTGGCTTCCTGATTGCTGGATGCACGGCACCGGTGACCAGCAAGCTGAGAGCAGGGCAGGGTTGCTGCCTGGAGGGATATTTGTGAAAAATCCAAAATAAATCAACTCAGCAGGATAAAATGAAATCCTGCCATCAAATCTGTTTAGAGGGGGAAACAGAGAGTTTGGAGTTTAAGTATCCAGTAGCAAAAGGCAAAGTCTCCAGTCCGTGCAGGTGCTTTGGAAGGGGGGGTGAGGAGATGCTACACCTCTGGGTCAGCTGTGGCTGCTACAGGATCACTCCTTCATCTTCACAGCACTTTCTCCAGGCTGGTTCTATGCTCCCAAGGCAGTGACATGTTCTTGTTTGGAGGCTTTAATGCGTTTTCATAGATCTCACACTTAGTTTTCAGAAGGTTTGCCCCGCTGTCCCTGTTTCTTCTGTCACACTGGAGATTCCCCAGCACCCTAAAACTTCCCTTCACCAGGAGATGGTTAAAAGCCACGATTGTCAAAGCAGTGTAAAGCCCAGCCTTTCACACCAGAAGTCTTCCCACTGCCAACTTACCAGAGCTCTTGATGAGTCGGTACCTCCTCCTCAAGCTGCCTCCTCCTTCCCCTCCCAGTGAGGACGGACTGCCTCTGTAAATTGAGTTTAAGGCTGGCTCCGTTTCACCTCCCAGAGCTGCAGTCAGCAGGATGAGTCCCTGGGCACAGCATGACCGTGTCTGGGATGATTTAGGGACAGTGAAATCGCTGGGCCATCAGGGCAGGGGATTCTCCTGACAGCCCAGAGCACAAGCGAGCTCTGGCAGCGTCTCCACACCTCCTTGTGCTCCCACCTCGGTGCTGCAACCCGTGGTCACCCTGATCACCAGCTCCAAGCCCAACACTTGTGTGTTCCCAGGGGGTTTTTAATGGTCAAACCCTCAGCTTGATTTAAAACAGGATGCTAAGCTTGGGAAACAACCGTTACTGCTTACAGAGATGATCAGGTAGGTTTTGTCTTGGCTTTGCTTCCACCAAAGACTGGTGGGTCTCATTTTTGTCAGGACAGAACAGAACACACACTAACACACAGCCCACCTGACAGGCAGCTTCTTAAACACACCCAGCAGCATCAATCACATCCCCAGCACTACACTGAGACCACTGTCCATGTCAAAGGATTCCAATTGAACAGGAATACGTGTGCTTAGCTGCAGGCTTTCTGGCAGCTGTGGCTACACTAACCACTGAGCATCCCTGGGTTGCAGCAATGTGCTGCCCGCTCCTCAGCTTTTAATTTACACAACCAATTAGTTGGATTGACTGTCTTCAGCATCCCTGACCCTCTAAGGAGACATGGCTGAGCCCTGCCCGCCAAGCCCAGCCCAGCAGACCAGGAACTCCAGCAGAAGGGCAGATGCAGCAGGAAAGCCCTCAGGGGTAGGAAGAGCTTCAGGCCTTGCAGCACTGAACACAGGTGGGGAGAGGCTGAGCCCTCACACAACCCAGACACACACCACGCAGGGGCTCAAACTTGACAAGTTTTACAAGCATGGAGGAGTCACTGTGACCAGCAAGGTTTCAAACTGGGATACAGGAAGAACAGAGGTCTGTAGTTTCTTGAAAAGATGAAGCAAGTGTTAAGCAGCAAGGTTCAACCAGAAACCCTGCAATTACACATAATTAGCAGTGCTTTATTTCATGACCAGGGGCTGAGACCCTCCAGCCAGCCACTCAAGAGACCACCAGAGCCACTGCAGCTGCCACCCCCGCTCACACCAGACCATTTAACCTGTTTGTTCTTTGTCAGACCCCCAAGGCAAGGGAGAGTATTTCACATTTCCAGATTTTAAAGCCCTTAATTTAGTCATTTTAATGCAGTGATAATTACATTATTGTTACTATTGAGTGAAATCCCACCCAGAGAGCCCTTCCAGCACCACCCAGACTGTGACCATGTCTCAGACCACTCCTCAGCCTCAAGGGTCGCCTCCCACCAGCACTTAAACATGCAGCCTCGTTCCAAGACCTGTAGCACATTTGACACCAAAAAATGTGTTGATGTGAACCTCTCCTGCCCTGCTCGTTTTCACTGGGTCCCTCTGAAGGCAGCACAGGTTGAAACAGGTCACTGAACGTAATGGAGAACAGACTCACATTGGGACATCAAGCATTTCTGCTCTGGCTCTGCTCAGCTATAAAAATAGTGCATTTTGACCCAACAAATCTTGTTTCCTGCTTAGTCACTCCCACAGCAAAGCCTGTACTTGATTAGAAGCAACAATCTTCAATCCAAACCACAGAATTCTAACACAGTCAGTCCTACAGAGGTACTCCTCCACCCAGAACAGCTTACCAGAAGTTCTTTTTCTCCACAGTGACCGTGAGGTGGCTGGATCCTTCCCCTTCTCTACCTTTCAGACAGCAACAAGCCAAGTTTCTCTCAGAACATTCACTTACACACTCCATGCTGGGCCTCTGAGCAAGCCAGGAGTTTCAAAACATCCTGCAGCCATTAGCTTTTAGGTAAGGAAATCTCCCTCCTGAGTTAGGGCTGAATCGATCACCTGATTTAAGGTGTTTAAAGCAGAGGGAGCCTTGGCAGAACACTGGCTAAACACAAGTACACAGCAAGTACTCTTCTGACAGTAACCGCCTCAAGAGATGGAATAAAGGCAAGAGAAATTAGAAAGGCATTAAGAACAGTCCAAGCCAAACCGTATCCAGCTTTATTAAAGGTACTTTTCATAAACAATCATGGTAATTTAGGCAGGACATGGGCTACAATCGGCAACATTTTACAACAACGGTGGAACTCCCCTCCCTTCCTGGGCTCCCAGAACCTAAAAGTCGCTATAAAACCAAAGCATCTTCATTTCATACTCGTGAGGGAACAGTTTAGAGTGAGGGTGGACGCTTTCACATTCAGCATGTTGTTTTAACAACTCTTCACACACCTACCCTGACTTTTAGAAGGAGAAAAAAAAGTAAAATCTGAGATGCGGGTTTTCTTCATCTGAAGATCCACCACATAAAGAGGAAGTACAGCTCCTTTTTAGAGTCATTACAGTCCTAATTAGACAGTAGTCCGGATCACCTGACAAGCATTTGGAGTGGTTAAGTCCCAAAAACGCCCTTTTTGCCATATTTTGGAGTGAAAAGGCTCTAGGCAAACAAAGAGGAGGCAAAAGGAAGCAGAGAGGGCACTACGAACTGCGGGCTTGAAGCTGGCAACAGGCACCTTGGGACCTTTGATATTCACTCTGCTGCACTTAACAGAACTTACTACACGTGCAGCATGAAGGAATCCCTTCCTCCTCTGTTCAGAACAGCCCCTTCTTCTGAAATCTGGGGGACCAGGACAACTTTTCTTACTCAAATTTAGATTCCAAGAAATAGACTAAGTGACATTTGTCCCCGCTGCCCTCCCCCACCCACCCCCAAACACAACAACGAAGCGGTCTGTGTGCTAACAACATAGCTTAAAAAAAAGTAAAACAAAATTCTGCATTGTTATAAAACTTGATAAAAAATAGTATTTCAAACTGTACAGTCACCAGAAGTACACAGTTATCAAAAATTCACACATTTTTTACTTGGCTTCACCAGCACCTTCAGCTTTCTGTGCCTGAAAGAAAAAGGGGAAGCAGTCAGGAGACACCACGCACTCACAGCCAACAACCCACAGCTCCTTCTTCTCAACAGCTGCTCTCTGAACAGAGGAAACCTGACCCAGGCTGCACCACTGTCACTGTGAACGAGCTGAAACCCAGCATCTTGAAGTTGCAGGAGGCAACTGCAAGTTGCTTTATTACTTGCAAACGTTGCACGTTTCCCCAACCTTCATGTGGCAGCTTCCACCAGCCAACCCATGACTTTTAACTCTTTACCAACCAAACATCACACCCACCCCCAACACGTGTTCTTAGTATTCTAAGCAACCCATCTAAATAATCAAGCAATAATTCCTCTTCGTTAGCACAAGCCTGGACCTGTCTGTGCTTAATGTGGAAAATAAAACCCCAATCTGCTGATGTAACACAAGCTGCTGTTGTACCTGGTCTGTTTTGGCATCTCCATTTTCTGCAGGGTTGTTTCCCTCCTTGCCAGCATCAGCCTTCCCCTTCTTTCCCTTGGGCAACTTCTCGCTCTTCTGTGAAGGCAAGAGGAGGCGCTCTGTTACAATTACCAACATCCAGACACTGAGCCACCAGAATCCCAAAAGCAGAATGGCAAAAACCAACACTGGAGGTTGGAAATGAATGGAAACAACACAGCACACAAATGTCTGTGTGTTTAAGGGACTGACCACAGCGTGAGGAGTCTTCACTCTGCCTTTTTAATGCTCGTTTTGTGAAGCTCAAAAGCTCTCAGTGCAACTTTACAGAAGCAGCACTGCTGGTCAATTTCATCGTTACATACACCCTTCTTCAAGGCTTTATTAGTTATCAGCAGACAGATGTAAACATCACAACTCATCTACCTTTCAACCACAGTGCTGACACGACAGCTTACCTTTGGAGCTGCCTTCTTAGGTTTAGGCTCTGGCTTCGGAGGAGCAGGCTTCTGTATGTGAGAAAAACCCCTTGTGTTATTCCAAATAATTTAAGAGAAACACGCTGCTTTTTAAAAAACATTCAAGCCAAATAGTTCCATTTCCAGGAAACAAACCAAGCTGTTTGAACTGAAGTACTTACTTCATTTGTCAGTCACTCTACCACTCCCCTGACACCACACAACGGTGCAGCTCCTAAAGCCAGTAACTTGCTTTCAACCCAACACCCCATCTCCCCACAACACCTACAGCTCTCAAGACAGATGTGGTGAGCAACACTCCAGCCCGAAACTATTAAGCATTGTGACATCTCTGCTCTACAAGAGAATACTCACAGCAGATAGCCTTGCCGATCGCCGCTGTGGCTGTTTGAAAAGAAAAAGGATCGAATTTAACATGACAAAATATAAACTATCAAGAACTTGTACCCCTCATTCCAAAGGGGTTGAATCCCAGAACTAACGGTGGAATTTTTAGGCCACCTTTCCCTTGTTTTCAAGAAACATGAGACTATCCCGCCCAAATCAGTGCTAACAGCAGCTAAGTAGATTTTTCATGGTTAAGGTTTAAAGACAGTTAACTCTCTGAGAAGTCAGAATCAATCACGACCAACCCTCCCGCCCATCCCCAGCTCTCTCTGTTGATGAAGTGGAGCCTTATCGTCCAACGTAAACACTTTACCATCCAACTTTCCTCAAAATATTGAGCTTCTTACCTCATCCTTAACTTTGGCCTTCTCGCCCTTAGTATCTCCTTCAGCCTAGGACGGGAAACACGGGTGGTACCGACAAGTTAAGGAGAGCTTCTGCAGCAGCCATTACTTTTTACCCACACCACCC